>JADRCD010171792.1:0-15322 GCA_019843815.1 Montemys delectorum
AAAAAAAAAAAAAAAAAAAAAAAAAAAAAAAAAAAAAAAAAAAACTGAATCTTAATTGGAATGTGATTTGGGGAATGAACTCATTTAAAGAGACATTGGGGGACAATAGAGAAAACTTTAATATAGACTACACATTGGAAGACATCAGGAAATTATTAATTTTGTTGGTTGTGATTATGTGTTCAATTTCCAGAGACATGTGCATGAATTTCATGCTCGTTTACTTTCAAATGGTACGGCAAAGACAATAGATGGAGCACGAGAGGAAACATCAGCAATGGCTGCAGGCAGATGCCGAGCCTGCGTGCTCTCGGACTGGTCTTTCTACTTCTCTACGTCTTTGAAGATTTGGTAGAAAGAGGTTAAAACAAAAATGCATCTGGTAGCTGGGTGCGGTCACTTATGCCTTTGATCCCAGCACTCAGGAAGCAGGGGCAGGTGGATTTCTGTGATTTTCTTGCCAGCTTGGTCTATGTAGTGAGTTCTAGGACAGCTAGAGCTACATAGAGAGACCATGTCCCTAAAAAACAAGGCTGATAAAAAGTCCTTGTCATCCCCAGCCATCTGAGTTTGATCCCCAGAACCCACATAAAGGTGGAAAGAACTGACTTCATCCACCAAATTGCCCTCTACACCCACACACAACACATACAGAAAATAATAATAATAATAATAATAATAATAATAATAATAATAATAAATAATTAAAGTTAAAACACAAACACCTGGACTGGAGAGATGACTCAGCAGAGTTAAGAGCACTGATTGCTCTTCTAGATGATCGGGGTTCAATTCCCAGCACCCACATGGCAGTTCATAACTATCAATAGCTCCAGCTCCAAGGGATCCGACACTCTCATACAGACATACATGCAGGCAAATACAAATTCACATGAGATAAAAATAAATATTAAACACACACACACACACACACACACACACACCTGTAAAAGGAAGAAGAAAATTACAGACTGTTTCTAGGCCTCCCGATGCCAGAGCAAACCCAGAAACTGCTGAGTGACTTCTCTCCAGCCCTGCCTGTCCCATCTGCTTCCTTCCCCAGAGCCACAGGTTTTGTTTTATGTCTTCCCACCCATGCACACACATACCTTATAGACCCGAGGACTAGATACAGGGTGTCACATACTAGGCAAGCATTCTACCACTGAGTTATACCCACAGCCCTTCTAATTTTTATTTTGAGACAGGACTCACTACACAGCTGGCCTTGAACTCTCCACCCTCCTACTACACCCCCTAAATGCCAAGCATGTGCCACCACACGCAGCCAGAGCCTCAAGGATTCTTACCTCTAAAGTAGGGATAATAAAACCACGCTCACTTAGTCTTGAGGACTGAATGGACTTGAACGTGGAGAAGTAAGTATGTGGAATCTTCGAATAACACCCATTCTTGTCCCTCCTTCTCCCTAGAAACGGTGGTGAGTCTTGGGAGTTAAGGAAGGATGTCCCCTTCCAGAAGATAAAGTAAGCAAGGCTAGCCTGGCCCGCATAAAGCCTTTTGGGTCAGAACCCCAACACCACATAAAGCCAGTGTGGAAATACACACCTGGGATCCTAGCACTTGAGGCAGAGGTAGAGGCAGGGAGATCAGAAGTTCAAGGCTACCACGCAACTATATATCGAGTATGAGGGCAGCTTGAGATGTAGGAGGAGAGCCTGTTTCAAACTACAACAAACTTCTGGATGTTTATATAAATCAAATATGAGGAAGCATGGAGGGAAGGGAGTAGCTCCTGGGATCCTTGTACCCTGAAGAACCTCTCTGGTCAGTCCCTTGGTTTTTCCTTTGGTTTCACATGTCCCAGACTTAAAGCTACTGATCTTAGCAGCTCAGAGTTTCCAGTCGGTGTATACACAAAGAGCAGCAGCACAAACTTGCTCTCTCTACCCAGAGGCTAGAAAGCAGCCAGTGAATACCAAACCTGGCCCACCAGCAGAAGCCAGTCAGAAGATCCAACTTCTGTCCTCCCACAGCTTAGAACATGCATTGACAGCCCCCAGGGGCTGCAGCAGAGAAGACCAAAAAGAGAGTTGGGACTTTGACTCCCCGCAACTGCTAGCACACCACCTCTGTAGCATCCCTGGAACCTCTACAACACCATGACCAAAAAGCAACCTGGAGAGGAAAGGGCTTATTTCAGCATACAGTTCCACAGCACAGTCCACCACGGAGGGAAGTCAGTGCAGGAACTCAGCCCAGGCACCAGGAAGGACGACGTGATTCCAAGACCCTGGAGGAGTGCTGCTTACTAGCTTGTATCTAATGGCTTGCTCAACCTGCCTTCAAGACTCCTCTAACACCCAGGACAACCACTCAGGGATGGCACCATATGGTGAGCTGCCCTGCCCACTACTGACCAGCCATCAATCAAGAATCTGCACCACAGCTTGCCCAAAGGCCAATCTGCTGTAGGGGGCATTCTCTCAGTTAAGGTTCTCTCTTCCCAATGATTCTAGCTCGTGTCGAGCTGACATAAAATTACCCAGCACAAATGCCCAGCAGACACAGTAGCCACCCTTACTCCAGAATGTCAGTGGAGGATCAGAGAGGAATCTAGTCTCAAGGTAGCTTCCCTCTTCCCCAGCAAGGGTATTTAATTAAGAATCGGAGTCTATTAACATTATATGACGATGTACAAGGTTTTGGTGAAAAATCATTTACCAAGTGTGGTGGTTTGAACAAGAATGGCCCCCATAGGCTTATAGTCCTGCTTACAGTTTCAGATGTTTAGTCCAATATTGTTATGGCAGGGAGTATGGCCACACTCGGGCAGAAGTAGCTGAGAATTCTACATTTGGATCTGCAGACAGCAGAAAGAACAAGACACTGGAACTGGCTTGGGCTGTTGAAACTCCAAAGCCCACCCCCAGTGACATCCTCTAGCAAGGCCACACCTACTCCCAGACCACAGCTCCTAATCCCTCTCAAGTAGTATCCACTCCCTGAAACTATAAGCAAGACCCATTTAAATGCTTTCTTTCTTTTTTTAAAAATAAGAGTTGCCATGGTCATGGTGTCTCTTCACAGCAATTGAACATCAACTAAGACACCAAGCCAGGGAACAGAAAGATCTCAAACTGAATGGGGGCAGGGGAAATCAGTAAATATCAACTTCAAAATGACAGAGGCATTTGAATTATCTGACAAAGATTTCCAAGACACCATTACAAAATGCTTCTTTGAACAATTATGGACATGTTTGAAAGAAGTCAAAAGACAGAAAGCCTCAAGAAAGAAAAAGAATTAAGGAAGAAAGAAAAACTATAACTGGAAAGTACAATAACTAAAAGAAAATGTTTGGTGTTTAGTTCTGTCTTAGCTACTGTCACCATGAAGAGATAGCATAACCAACACAACTCATAGAAAAAAAGACTTTACTTGGGGTTTACAGTTTCAGATATTTCTATGACCACTATGGTAGGGAGCATGGCAGTAGGCAGGCATGGTGTTGGAATAGTAGCTGGAATTCCCACGCAAGAGGAAAAGAGACAGCTAGCTGGAAACAGCATGGGCTTTTGAAATCTCAAGGCTCGTCCCCAGTGGCATACCTCCTCCAACAAGGCCACAGCCCCTAACGTAACTTTAATTTTTTTCAAGCCTCTTTTTCTTTTTTTAAATGATGGTTCTTAGATGCTTTAACCTCCCTTGTAGCCCACCACCCTCTAAAGGTAGAGGAAAAGAAAGGATGGGGGGGGGGATGGACCTGTTTAGAAAGGTTCTTTGGAGCAACTCCTGTCTGTGTTGTCTGGAAATCCACAGTTCATTTCATAGGTTAGCAGGCAGCGGCAGCTCGATCCACTCCCAAACACTTCACAGATACACCAGCAGTCCAGTTTGGTAGAGTCGGGTTAGCAACAGTGGTGCCACAACCTAGCAGAGACAGCCAGGTCTCAACCTTGGATCAAGTCAGCAGGAGGGACCAACAGGAACACCAGAAGTTACTCAGCTGTGCCTCTCTCAGGGAAGCGAAGATCAATGAAGACAAGAGACCCACAAGCAGTGCACAGCTAGCTGTACCAGCAAGCCAAGCTCCGTCTTAGTCACTCAGTGAAATCCTATTTATACCCTCCAAAATTCATATGTCCTCCGTGTGCCTTGACTCAGCATGGGTCTCGCCTCTCAGCATGTGCATCCCAATCAGCCCAAGTTCTTGGAGTCTAGACAAATGGAGCTCAACTACATCAATGTAAAGCAGACCAATACATTCATGTTGTTAGCAAAGAATCCTTCATCACATGTCCTCTCACATCCTCTCACCTGTGTCTGCTTCAATGAAATGTTCCTTCACAAGTCTGCCTTAGCCTTTCACCTGTGTCCACTTCAGGAAAACACTCCTTCATGTGTTTGCCCCAGCAAAGCACCATCTGTCATAACTGACTCTCCAAAGAATCCTTAAGTTTCCACTTCACCCTACTCCTTCCCAAAAAATTCCACCAAGTAGGAACCAAGTATTCATATATATGAGCCTAGGAAGCATTCTTAGTCAAACCACCAGAGATTCCACAGCAGAATGAAAGAGACAGAGGAAGGAAGGAACTGGACAGACTCAAAGATCAAGCAACATATGAAAGTATAAAAAAAAAAAATAAAGCCATGGTAAGGGAGATGGGCAATGGAAGTATCTCCATCTAGGAGACAGAAAGAAGTGGGTTCAATGAACAGAGCATTTGAACATGTGGAACAATAACAAGAGATGGAACATTTGTGCCATCAGAAGAAGAGGAAAGAAGAAGGAAGGAAGTAGAGTTGAAAAGACATGGAGCTGGAGAGAAGGCTCAGGGGTTAAAAGCACTTGTTCTTCTTCCAGAGGACCTCAGTTCAATTCCCAGCACCCACATAGTAGCTCACAACTGTCTAAAACTCCAGTTCTAGGGCATCTGATCCCCTCTTCTTCTGGTCTCCAGGCATACACACTGCACACAAACATACATTCAGGCAAGACACAAATACACATAATTTAAAAATATTTTTATAAAGAATTTGGAGAAATAATGGGTGATACACCTCTACAGAGTCAAAAGCCAATCAAACAAGATACAGTCAAAATCTATTCTAAGACATAATAATTAAACATCTAAAAACTAAAGACAAAGGAAAGTATTAGTAGGAGCCAGAAAGCTAATCTTTAAAAACAAAACAAAATGAGGGTGGGGCTTAGTGATATAGTGTATGAAGCTATAGGTCCAATCTCCATGGCCCTCCCAAAAAAGTGCAATAAATAGAAAAAATTACAACAGGTATTCAACAACAAACTGAGCAGTCAACAAAAGAGTTATTGGCCCAGCAAGATGGCCCAGCAGGTAAAAGCACTTACCATCAAGCTTGATAACTGAGTTCCATTCCTAAAATAAACATAGTGAAAGAAGAGAACCCATTCCCACAAGTTGTTCTGTGAGCATCACAGCCTGCTGTGGGCAAGTGTGTGTGTGTGTGTGTGTGTGTGTGTGTGTGTGTTTCTGTGTGTATATGCATATATAAATAAATACATAAATGTTTTTAAAAATAAATATTAAAAAGTATATGTGAATTCAGTTTAGTTCAAATTATCCATTCCAAATGAAACAGTGACTCACAATAATGTTGAAAATGACAGTCTACTCCATATCATGAAACAGGTCAGTAAGCATGGAGGAGAGTTGAGGAAAAGGATAAACAAATGAAAAAGAAATAATAGCTGAGAAGTTTCCAAATTTAGTAAAAACCACCATACACCTAAAAACCTCAGCTAAAACCTAGTATAATGGCCTCAAACAGATCTGCACCTAGACATACCATGATAGAATAGTGGAAAGGGAAATATCAAAAGACACCCTTGCAAGCAGCAAGAGAAATAACTTGTCACACACAAAGGAAGTCACTAAAATTAACAACTATTTTCTCATCTGAAACCATGGTGGCCAGAAGACAAGGGGATATATTAAAATCTGAAAGAAAAGAACAACCTAGCATTCTATACCCAGCAAAACTATCTTTCAAAACTGGAGAAAATAAAAACAAACAAAAACCAGGAAAAAACAGGAATGTAGTTATTCTTCTATTTGCTTCCTCCAAATACAAGCATTCAGATGGCTTGTGTGGATGGCGCTTGTTCCTAAACTTCAGATCAATAGGCTAGTACAGTCATACCTCACCTAGATCAAGCCTCTCTACCTCCACAGCCCACTTGTTGCTCCTCAACCAGCTTCCCGGGACTACACTGCACTCCTCCCTAACACTATTCTTTTTTCTTCATTTTGTTTTGAAAACAGGTTTCCTGTATCCTGACTGACCTTGAGCTTGCTATATAACCATAGGTGAGCTTCAATTTCTAATGCCTTTGCTTCCACCTCCTGACTGCTAGAATTACAGTTATGTGCCACCAGGACTATAATTTTTTAAGGTACTAGGGATCAAACCCAAGACCTCATATACACTAGGCAAGCAATTTATTAACTAACCTACATCCCCAGTCCCTCAGATCCTATTCTCTAGAACAGGGCTTCCTAAACTTTCCCCTCAAGATCCCTCTTCCCCCAAGAAAATTTTACATGACCTCAGGTACCTACAGTAGGCATAAAAATCAAACATTTATTGATAACAGATCACAATTTTATCTTCAAACTGTTGTTTGGTAGACATACTTTATCATTTATTAAATACAAAGGCAAATCTGCCTGCTAACGAGATGGATGTGCTTGTTTATCTTTACATAAAGAATGAAATCTTGCTGGGCATTTGATACTCCCAATACAGCATCTTCAATGTTTTTCAGAGTGGATCAATATTTTGATTTTATAAGTGTCAATGCTGAAGATGCTGCTGCTTCACATAAATACATAATATAAAATGGCAGAAGCACATTTAGGGCCGCTTCAGAAACTGTTGGAAATTCTGTCCTAATCTCAAGCCAAGATTCACTTAATGATTTTTTTTTTTTAATGAAAGTCAAGTCAGCAATTCAAACAGTAGTTTTTCAAATCAAACATTCCAACACAATGCAGTCCAAAGACAGACTAATTTGTTACTTACATGCCGAGGAATAATAGTAGAAAAGTAATAAAAGCCATTGTTTTCCATAATTAAACCATTATGTTTCTATAAGAGCAGAAAAATTGGCATATATAGTAATGATGCTGCAATCCATAATATACAATAGGCTTGAATCTGAGGCAGGGGGTTCAGGCAGCACTCACTGTGCCGTGTAGCACAGTAGCATGTACATGCAAAGTGCCCGCGCTATAGACTCACAGGTGCAATGCAGGTCAGCAGAAGCATGGATTCATAACAGATTTGATTTTGAACTTATTTTTTGATCGCCAAATATTCATAACATTTTGCTGTTGTCAATTGGTCTACCACTGCCTCCTATTTGGTTGTGTGACCCTCAATGACATCAGAGTGTAAGAAGCAGGGTCCTAGAAGACCAGGCTGAGAGCCACTGTCAGGATAGAAAGGTTAACTACAGGAGATACATTACTTTTCTCTTTACTGAGACAAAATGCCTGACAAGAGCAAGCTAAGGAAGAGAGGGTTTACTTGGCTCAGGGACTGAGAGGCGATACAGTCTATTATGGCGACGGGAGTGTCAGATGGCCGGTCACATCCATCTGTAGTCAGAGATGGAGAGAGATGAATGCTAGTACTCTGCTCACTCTTTTTTTCCAGCCTAATTCCAGCCTATATTCAGGCTGTATCTTTTTTTCCTCAGTTAAACCTCTCTGGAAAAACCCACATGGACACACCCAGACACGGGTCTCCTAGGTGATTCTAGATTTCCTCAAATTGACAATAAAGATGTCCTGTCACAGAAGAGAAGTCACCCTGCTGCTGTCCTGAACGCCGAGGAACCTCAGGCTTTCCCTTCGCAGTTTAGTCCCGTGATTCTGGAACTCTGGCTGGCTGTAGGGCTCGTGGATAAGTTCTTATGATACCCCTTGTCCCACACACCTCCTTGAATGAGCCCTTCCATCACTTCTCACACCTGAGCTACACAAGGAGCACATGTATTGATGCGACTCAGCAAAGCTGAGGTAGGAAACAGTATGAGGCGCCCTTGTCTGATCTGGATCCTGCCAGAAATCTGTTCTGGTCATTCTGTGCCTCGTGCTGATTGGTCAGTGCTATGATGTCATCTCAAATGTTTTGACTATGTCTCCGAGGGAGACACTTAGGGCTTAGAGTGAGTTTGCTTGTTCATTTATTTTAAGACATGGTCTCAAGTAGCCAAGGCTAGCCTTACACTTGTTGAGGATGGTTTTGAGCTTTTGATCCTCCTGTTTCCACCTCCCTAGTACTAAGATTACAGATATGTGCCATCAGTCTTGGTTTATACAGTGCTGGGCATCCCAGGACTTCATGCATGTGAGGGATGTTTTCTACCAATCGAGCTACATCCTCAGCTGACACTTGTGGCTTTAATGTGAGGTGTTCCCCATAGGCTCAGGTGTTTGAACACAATCCCCGCAGTGCTGCTGGGAAGCTTATGAAACTTTAGGAGGTAGAATCTTACAGGAGAGGAGGAGGGAGAGACCCTAACCAAAGGCAGAAGTCAAAGGGTTCACACAAAACAGCTTCTGTAGGTTAGAGAAGGGTAAAAGAAAGGATGGGTGTAGGGCAGTAAGAGGCACTCAAAGGACCAAGAACACCTAATCACACTGCCACAGCCACCATGGATCCACCACCCAAAGCAATACTCAGCATCTGCATACAACTCACCACTGTGCACTGCGTGGCACTAGCTCACCAGTACAAGCGTAGCCTGTCCCCCCACTCAAAGACCGACTGCTAGAGGGAAGTCAGTATTCTTCAAACTGTCAGGAAAGCAGGGAAATGAATAAGTATCCTCCTTCAGGCACTGCCAAGCCCTCAGCCTGCAGAACCCTGGGCCAGGCTGGGAGCCCTTCCTTCTACCAGGAGCCCTGCACTAAAAGCAAGTCCATCTCCTGTCCTCCTCTTGGAAGAGAGCCCCCAGCCATACAAGGGCAAACTTACTCCCATCCCCCACCCCCAGCTTCTGCCTGGCATTTGCTGCAAGCTCAGGATCCTAAGAGGCAGGCTCTGTCCCTAAATGTGCCAAGGGAGTAGCCAGCAGAGTCCCCTCTGCCAGGGACTTCCTCTCAGGTCATAGCAGAGCCAGGTCTGAAAACACAGAGGGACCCAAAGAGAAGAGGAGAGATAGGCTCTGGGCAGCTGTGTTGGGACACACATGTTCCCGTCATCCAGTGAACCTCTTGCTGTGGCCCCATTCCCTGCTCTTGAAGATCTGCTAGAGAAGCTTGGTACCATTGAGAAACTGTGCAAATGAAGAAGGGTTGTGGCAGGCAAGCCTGCAAAGCCACATGGACAGCATTATGAGCTGCGACCAGATCAGATGCAACATTAAAACTCCGCCTTACCCTGCTCCTCTGATTCCTCCTTGTGGACTAAATAAAATAAGGCTCTTTAGAACTCAGGCCAGTGAGATGGCTCCTGAGAGAAAGGCACCTGCCTCCAAGCCTGACAACCTGAACTTCATCCCTGGGGCCCACGTAGTAGAAGGAGAGACCCAATTCCCATGGTTGCCCTTTGACCTCCACACCATGCCCTGTGTGTGAGCACATACATACAAATAGATTTAATGTAATTTTAAAATTAAATAAATGGAAGCAGCCAGCTAGATACTCAAGATGGTGGCTCATTAAAGCTGAAAGTTATCCCAGAGAAGAGGTCAATCCTTCAATTTATGGATAAAGAAACCCAGAGAGAGAAGCAATGTATCCAAGGTCACATAGAAAGAGGCTATACTATGGATTTAACCTCTCAGATCTTTGAACACTGACCACCTACTATGTGTCAAGATGATGGGTACACAGAGGAAGCAAACTGACCAAGCTCTGGCACTGACTGAGTTGGTGTTCTAGGCTCCCCAGGACCTCCTGCAATGGGGGAAATGCTCTCTGTGTTGTTGTTCCTTACTGTAGCCATGAACCATGTGTGGCTTTGTATATTCAAAAAACTGACAGTGTGACCAAGTGACTAAATTCTTGCATCAAGCATATTATAGTTCCTATTGACCGTCACCTTGAGAAATCTAGATTCACCATAGAGGCAAAGCTTGGGCGTGTCTGTGAGGAATTATCTAGATTAGGTAAATTGAAGTGGTAAGACTCAGCCTAAATATGACCAGCACCATTTCATTGGCTGGAGTCCTGGCATGAATTAAAAGGAGAAACCACGGGGCTGGAAAGCTGGTTCAGCAATTAAGATAACTGGCTGCTCTTCCAGACTCTAATCCAGGTTAGATTCCCAGTACCCACGTGGTAGCTCACAACCCTCTGTAATTCCAATCCCAGAGGATCTAACTCATCTTCTGGCCTCCACAGGTACTGCATACATATGGTGCATAGGTATACAAGCAAAACACCCATACATACATACAGACATGCATACATGCATGCATGCATGCATACATACATGCATGCATACATATATGCATACATACATACATACGATGAGAAATTGAGCTGAGCACCAGCTGCCTCCTGTCCTTGCCACCATATCTCCCCCATCATAACTGTACCCTTAAACTGTGAGGCAAAATAAACTTCTCTTGTCTTTTGCTAAGGGCATTTTGTTACAAGAACAAGAAAGCTAATTGATATAAAGTATTTCATAGCTCTAATGCTTGGTGCATGGATATTTAAGGTTGCTTGTTTTCTTGGTGGCTGACCTGTATCATTATAGAATGTTCCATCTCTGTCCCTGGCAACTCTCTTTGCTCTGACATCTGCTTTACCTAGCAGCAACTGAACTATTTCTTCTTGCTGCTGATTAATTTTGCATAATGATCCTTTTGTACCACAGACCTGAATTTTTTTCATTTTTAGTTCTTTTTAATTAATTCTAACATATATAACCACATGTGGCTAGTAGCTATAATATTGGACAGTGTCAGTACAGAGAAATCAAGTTGGCAAGCTGTGCTCCCCAGCTGCCAAGAGCTGAGCAGGCAACTCTTCTACCCAGGAGAGCACTGCCAGTGTCTGTCTGTCTTAGTCAGCATCCTAGTACTACAACAAAATTCCTGACGCAATTTATTTATAAAGAGAAAGAAAGGTTGCTTAGCTCAATTCTGGAGATCCCAACCCAAGATTTATAACTTCACTGCTTTTGGCCAATGGTGAGGGCAATATATAATAGCAGGAGCCTGGGCCAGAACAAACCCCTCTCTTACCAAAGAAACCGTCACTGTAATGTGAATGATTCTGGCCAAGCAGAGCCAGATACATCATATTGGAAAATTATTTTCTTTATATCCACTTCTTTTTATTTTATGTGGACAAGTGTTTGCCTGGATGTATGTATGTGCACCATATGCCTGGTGCCCATGGAGGCCAGATGAGGGCATCAGGTCCCTGAGAACTGCAGCTACACATGATTAGGAGCCTCTATGTGGATTCTGGGACTCAACCTGGGTCTTCTGTCAGAGCAGCAAGTGATCAACCAGTAAGCATTTCTTTATCCCCCAAAATGGCTATTTTCTTGCAAAAATTGCATTTCTCATAGATAGAAGACAGGCAAGAGTCCTGCATTTCCCCTCATGGGCACACTCCACACGTCCTAAGGGCCTCCCGTGAGACTCTACCTCTCAAGGGCTCCATCATCTCCCAGGTACCATGGGCCTTTAGGAGGGAAATCTAAACTACAGCACTTCCCCCGTGGGACCTTCAGAGGCCCAACCTACAGATCCCTCCTCCTTCACTATCCGAGATGAAGGAGATGTCCCTGAGCATCCTCCCACCCTGAGACCTTAGAAATGTATGCCCAGGGGACAGACGGCACTCCAGGGAAGGCATCATCTCTGTCCTCACTCAGGAGCTCTATCCTCCAAGCCCAGCCTGATTCCTCTCTGTATGTCTGTAGTATGTATCAGGAGGTCACGAACCAGAGAGGAGATGTGGAGGGCGGAGGACTTGTTGTCCCAAGATGGCCAAGTGTGGAAAAGACACACCTAGAGGAAATGGGGCCCAGAAAGGGAGAAGCGGGGCCTGGTCAACTAAGATCTCATACAAAGCACAAGCCAAGTAGAATCCACTTACAGCTAAGGATTCTCTGGTACTATGACCTCCCACTCTCCCTCCTCTGGCTGCACTGTGCTCTGTGTCCCATCTGTCACTTCATCCTAAGCTGGTGAAGAAGTTGCTTGTACAGAGTAAATGTAATAAACTTAAAGAAAAAGGATTTCTTTCAGTTTGTGGCTCCATAGATCTCAGCCCATCATCTTTGGTTCTGTTGATTCTGGGCTGGGTAGCAGAAGCACACGGCAGAGGCTCATGGGAGACAGGAAGTAGAAAAAAGGAAGATGTAGGAAGCAACCAGGGCAAGATAAGCGTTCCCAAGAACAAGTTTCCAGTAACTTACTTGTTCCCACAACCTCTTCTGCTTTTTACCACCTCCAATCCATCCTATTACAATTGCATCATAGAATTAATCTATTGATTAAGTCAGAGCTTTCAGGGTCCAATCACTTCCCAAAAGCCAACAGCTGCCAACAGAACTGCCAGGATATGAGCCTGTGGATGACACTAGGTTCAAACCTCAAGATCTGGCATCCCTTCAAAGGTGCTCCCGAGGTGATAGGCTCTCCTCACCATACAGGACACCTGCAGAGGCTCCCTCCCTCCTGCAATAAAGCCAGCCTCAGCTCAGAGCTGAAGCAGAGAAAAGCCTGTGTATAAAAGAAGATGGGAATATGTCAATGGGAGGGGTGGAGAGACGGGAAAAGCAAAGACTGCTCCTTAGTCAGCATGTAACCATCTGTAGAAGACAGGGGAGTGGACAGAGGCAGACACATGCCATCCAGGGACTAAAAGTTGCCTCAGTCAGAAACATGCTTGCTGCACACACTACGAAAAGAGAGTTTTATTCTCCAGCACCCACATAAATGATCAGTATAGTGACACATGCTTGTAATCCCAGTAATGTTGGTAATGCACTGAGGAGGCAGAGACAGAAGGACACCTGGGTCAGTCAGCTTAGCTGAGTTGGTGTCTTAGTCAGGGTTTCTACTCCAGCACAAAACATCATGACCAAGAAACAAGTTGGGGAGGAAAGGATTTATTCAGCTTACACTTCCACATTGCTGTTCATCCCCAAAAGAAGTCAGGACAGGAACTCACACAGGGTAGGAACTTAGAGGCAGGAGCTGATGCAGAGGCCATGGAGGGATGTTACTTCCTGGCTTGCTTCCCCTGGCTTGCTCAGTTTGCTTTCTTATAGAACCCAAGACTACCAGCCCAGGGATGGCACCACTCACAATGGGCCCTCCTCCTTTTGATCACTAATTGAGAAAATGCCTCACAGCTGGATCTCATGGAGGCATTTCCTCAAGGGAGGCTCCTTTCTCTGTGATAACTCCAGCTTGTGTCAAGTTGACACACAAAACCAGCCAGTGCCGTTGGCAAGCCCCTGATCCTAATGAGAAATCTGCCTTCAGAGAAAACCAAATGCTCCTAAGAAACAACATCTGAGGTTGACCTCTGGTTTACACACACACACACACACACACACACACACACACACACACAGAAAGAGAGAGACAGAGACAGAGAGACAGAGACAGAGAGACAGAGACAGACAGACAGACAGAGACAGACAGACAGAGACAGACAGACAGAGAGAACACACAGGAAAAGATCCCTAAAACCCCCTGTTCCATTACCTCCTCATATATTGCTACACTTAATGCCCTTGGCATTAAGACCCAAAAGCTTAACTTGTCTTCTATTCCCAGTACATTCTGACTTTTTATCTGCCTGTCTCTTGACACTATCACAGTATCCTTCCTCCCAGTATCTTTTTCCCAGTGTCGTTCCTCCACCCTGCATCTTCCACTTAGCTTCCTTCCTCCCAGTATCTCCCCTTCCAGCATCCTTCCCCAAAGCATCTTTTTTTCCCAGTATTTTTCCCTCCCATTTCCTACCTTCCAGGAGCCTCCCTCCCACCATCCATGACTGTGGTCCCGTCCGTGAGCTAAAAGGGGAGTGGAGGCTAGAAACTACCATGTAATGTGGCAGGGTTAGGGATGCCCCCAAAGGGATCCTTAGCGCAGAGACCCTTTGTGTTGCCCTGAACACACCTCCACTTTAATATGCACATCATATTTCAATTTCTTACCAAATAAACTGCCACGACAATACAAGTACTGATTCAATTCAGACAGAGCTGTGTAGATCACATCGGGAAATGACTGATAGTCTAGATGCAGAAACGGCATTCATCACACAAGCAAATAAAACATTAAGACATGCTGGGGATCAAGGTTTTTCTCAGCGCTGGAGTGCACCCCCACCCAAGTCCTCCACAAAGGAGGCATCAGCACAGGTTCAAGGTGAGGTGGATCACAGCCAGTACAGGCCAGCAGTTCTGAGTGGAAATGGTCCAGCCAGCATGGAGAAAGATGCTCAGGGCCAGATAGCAAGCCAGAGTCACACACACACCCCTCCTCATGGGCTGAGGGAGGGCTGGCTGGCACCCCAAAAGGACCTGGGAACAGCTGGGATCTGTGCTGGAAATTCCTGGCATATCATTCATGCAATTTACTGGTCCAGCTGGAGAGATGCATCTTTGAACTCCAGGAAGCAATGCAGAAAACCACTCTCAACCCAGGCTCTCCATCCCCTGCCTGAGCTGAATCAAAGGAGCGGTGCGCAGATCAAGGGGACACCCACTCTCCTTCAACTGCCGGCAAGCTGATTAGACAGATGAGCTCACAGCTGAACAGGCACTCAGGCTGAAAAAATAAAATAAAATAAATTTGAAAGGCAGAGATGGATGGCTTCTGTCACCAAGCTCTCCAAAGCGACCATCTGTAATTGGAACTCCTGATGCTAAAGTCAAGGATGGAAGCTCAATGGCAGCCGTGGCCCGGAGGGATCACGGCAAGAACTCTAGATCCCCTTGAAGAATAATGCAGGAATGAGGGGTGGAGCTCAGGTGGGAAAGGACTTGCCTAGCATGTACAATGCTCTGGGTTTGAGCTCCAGAACTCAGCACTGTATAAACTGGGTGAAGCCGTGAACGCCTGTGATCCCAGCAGTCGGGAGATGCAGGCAGGAGGAACAGATACAGGTCAAGGGTGCCCAGACAGCACAGTAAATAAAGACACTTGCCACCAAGCCTAACAAACTGAGTTCAATCCAAAGAACACATCTGATAGGAGGAAAGATTCCCTCAAGTCGTCCTCTTGACGACACATGAGCACTAGGGCATGAATACCACTTACCTCCCTCTAGTACACACACACACACACACACACACACACACACACCACACACACACA
>JADRCD010171794.1:0-19453 GCA_019843815.1 Montemys delectorum
GAGGCATTGTGGTTTCTCCTCAAGGTAGCCATAAAAATACTGCCCAGAGCATCAAAAAGAGAAATCAGAAATAGCCTAAGTAAACAGGCTAGCTGGTAAAGCCACAAGGGAGGCTGTCACTTCCTACATCCTGGTAGTCTTGCCACCCCTTGAACTCCTATCATCCCCAAATATACTACTGAGAACAAACAAAATCAGGCCAAATGTCAAGGAATCTACAGGAAAGATGGATGGTTGCATACTGATGAGGGTTTTAGTATCCTACAAGGAGTTTATAAAACAACTCATCCATCAAATCCATAAGGCCTTGCATCTGGGTCATTGAAAAATTAAAGGAATTGTTTCGAGGGGCTGAGTATGAAATACTTTACTTGAGATACATGATTGATGGGGTAATCTCAAATTGTCCCACCTGACAGGCCATGAAACTCTCAAGCCTCAGTCAAGGAAATTCAGGAACCAGAATTAGAGGCCTACAGCCAGGGACCAATTGGGAAACAGATTATGCAGAAGTAAAGCCAGGAACATAAGGATATAAGTATCTACTAATTTTTATAGATACATTTTAGGATGGTCAGGAGCATACCCTTCAAAGAAGAAGCCTGCCAACACAGTGGCAAAGAAGGTTCTAGATGACATCATACCAGGGTATGGTCTACCTACCCTTCTTGGGTCTGACAATGAACTGTCATTTATCTCTCAGGTAACTCAATCTTTGGTAGATGCCTTGAGGACCATTTGGCAACTGCATTGTGAATACATATCCCAGAGTTCAGGGCATGTAGAGAGGATATGTCTCAGTCCCTTCGAGATCCTATATGGCGGACACCCTGCCATGTTGCCTAAACTCCAGTTTGATATTTTGGCTGAATATTACCAGTACAAGTTCTTGAAGTTCTTGGATGCCTTCCTCAGAGTCCAGAAGCAGCTATGACCTGCCATCCATCAGGTTTATGAATCTCCCCCTAAACCCATTGCTTTGAACCAAGTGAAGAAGTCTGGATTAAGAGGCATAACCGTAAGACTCTAGAACCCGATTGGAAAGGACCTCATACCATGATCCTGACCATACCAACAGCTGTGAAGGTTGACAGAATCCAGATGTGACTATACCACTCCTACATTAGGCCTGCTGAGAGAGATTGTCCAGCAGTTGAGATTGTCCCAGGAGAGACTTTCAGATGACCCACCTCAAGAGCAATGGAAGACAACCCAAGATCCTAGAGATCCATTAAAATCCTTCTTGCCCACTGCTTACAGCTTGTTGTATTAACTGCCGATCTCCACCAGCTCTGGAACCTCACCTGGACAGTAATTAACACAGGAACAGGGCACATTCTCAATCAGACCTCTTAGATTTCTCTAGCAAATATTTGGTTCTTTGACTTGTTCTTTGATCTGGTTGAACTGTTACAAATGACCTGGCTAACCAATTCAAAAGAGGCCTCACTTTATACATCTGTCCTGGGCATGACAAAGACAAAACATAGAGAAAAAAGTTTGGGGCAGTGATAGACTACTTCTGTGCAAATTAGGGCTGTGAGACCACTGGAAGTATGTACTTAATTCCATCCTGGAGAGGTGAATATATCACTCTAACTAGAATTGGGGGCAACTCTTGTAAGTCACACAATAGGAGTAATCTGGTCTGCATATGTTTCACTGAAGTACACAGAAGGGAAGACAGATGGAACAGAGGAAAGACATGGAGTCTAAGGCTATATGAAGTCTAGAATAGAAATCTCAAGACCCAGGGGCCCTGTTTACCATACAACTTACCAGCGTGACTGGGCCCAGGTTCCCACTGGGACACAACAATATATTAGTAAAGCCAAATCAACAGCCCCCTAAGCCTGCTTCCCTTCTTATACTAACTCCCTTCATCTGGACTCATTACCACTGTGTCCCAGGGAGGTACCACACCAGTGCCTGGGTCAAGTACCTTACACTCAAGTCTGTTGGTTATAACTGGATACTCAGACCACTTGTCATGGAGAAATAGCAGTTCCTGGGGATCAGTCACAGAGCACAAATAGTAACCAATGTAGATGGGAACAGTCAGTCATCTAACAGTCAGGGAAGTGAACCCTGCAATCAATAACAGACAGGGACTATGTATTAGGAATCAAGTACCGTCAGAATATTCCCACCTCTGTAGCCACACTGTAGCCTCTACCACTGCAAAATACCTGCTGTCCCCAGAGGACACTTCATAGACTTGCACCTCAGGGATCAACCCATGAATTTCTACCCTAGTTTTAAATCTGACTCAAATTTTTTGTGTTCTGGCACAGCTTGTCCCTCAGGTGGCTTATTACATGGGGGAGAATGTCCTCTACTAGCTAGCATCTCAAACCAATCAGATAAAGAGGGCAATCATCTCTGCTGTGTTACCAGGTTTCCTCCTTGGCATAGGGCTGCCTAGAACTGCTGGAATGGGAGCCTCAGACTTAATACTTCAAGATAAAAACTACAAAGCTCTGTGAAAGGCTGTAGATGCTGACTTAAAGCAAGTGAGAAAATCTATTATGGCCCTGCAAGATTCCCTCTCTTCCCTGACAGAAATAGTCCTACCAACCAGAAGGGGCCTACTCTTACTCCTCTCAGCAGGAAGACTCTGCATAGCCTTAGGTGAAGGATGTTGTTGGAATGCTAACTACTCAGAGGTGGTCAAGGAATCTATGGCCTTAGTTAGAAAAAGACTGCATGACAGAAAAATGGGAAGGAAAGAGACCAAAGGTTGGCATGAGTCTCCTTGGCTAAACACCCTTGTATCTGCCCCAACCAGTCCTCTCATCTTACTGATGCTGGTTTTGCCTGATGGACTCTGTATAACCAATGCCCTGGTTAGGATTGTCAAAGGATGAATATCCATAGTCTTCTTGATGACCCTGAACCAACAACACCAACACACAGAATCATCTCAAGGAGTTGAGATGGGACATTATTCCAAGGGGGTGGAGAGGATGATAGGGTCAAGTCAGAGTGATTCCATGACAGGTTATGAGATGCCAGTCTAGGAGACTAGGCCTACATTCCTGTTTCCCAGGACTGAACAAACCAGTTTCAGGAAAAAACTACAGCCTGCTGGCAACCAATCAGTAGCAGGTCTACCACCTGGCTTGAGGCAAGAATAATTAGTCAGCAAGAGTCTGGAAAGTCCCTGGAGCCCTAGCCAATCCCAGAGACACCCATATACCTACAGATATAGCCAACCAATCAGGGTAAAGGTCACTGACACCTCCCTGGAATTTCCTTAAAGGACTTTACATTTTACCTTCAAGCTTACCTCAAGGTTACTGTTTGGATGAATTGTAGACCTCTGCATCTTGAATTTCTACAGAATAAGTGCTTTTTGCTTGTGTCATACTGTTTGGGTCTGGGGTGTTATTCTTTGATGATTTGTGGGCCCTTACAGTTACTGAGCTCATATAGCGAATTTTCCTATATTGAAGTTGACTGTCATTCTGAGGAAGGCATATGCTTTCTGAAGCTGAGCAATCCTAACATCCCAACCTTAAAACATTTGTATTACATCAGAGATAAATGTCGTCCTTACCCTTCACCAAAGAAACTCTTCTTTGCAATACATAAAGACTACTCCAGAAAACCACCACCCATCCAAAATACAACATTCCTCCATTTAAGGCTCTGAAAACACTGTGAAATAAGGAATGAACAGATTGTGAGAGTCAGGGTGTTTGCTGTGAGATTGTGTTTCTTAACAATGTCATAATCTATACCCATAAAGTCTCACTCACCTACATGACTGCTCTAACGTTATCTGAACAAGCATAACACCAAAGGAAATGCCAACGTGAGTAAGGAAAAGCCTGGGATGTCTCAGCCATACACAAAGAACTATAGTTAGTTGAAAAACAATGAAAACTGCAGAAGTGGGCTTCCCTAAAGAAGAACACACCAATCAGTTGTTCAGAACCAAACATTGATCACTAAAACATGCATACAAGTCACATTACACAAAATAAGCACATAATGTTAAGGAATATATATGTATATACATGCAATAACAATTGGTGAATAAAGAGGTCATGAATTTGAAGGAAAATATAGAGGGATATATGTTGAGTGTTTTAAGGAAGAAAAGGGAAGAAAATATAATTATTTTATAATCTCAAAAATAAAAAGTTAATAATGTGAATTTTTTGTTCATAGCAAATACAATGCATGTAGGAAAAATAACCAGTGAGCATACGGCTCCCCAGCTTTGTGGTACCATTGTCAAAAACCCATCTAAGTAATATGATTGATGTAATATGGTTTAGCCAACAGTAGAATGAGTCTAGTAGTTCTTGGGAAAGTGTAATCAGAATTATGCTATTGAAAACCTACAACTTCAAATCATTTCTTGAGAGCAATTTCACTGTATAATCCATAGAAAGTTCTTCATGAAAGTATAAATGTCCCAAGATAAGACAAAGTCTTATGTGGCAAAGGGTTATTCAACAAAAGTGGATGAATAACTGTCATTTTCAGGATTGGTATCAAAGTAAAATCTCCCCAAAAACTGAGAATAGCCACTGTAAAAAGAAGAGAGCCATTGATGCATTGTTTGACTTTTTGTCTCAGTTAACACAAAGAAATTGTTTTAAATATGTTTTCGCCATATTCAGGTAATCATCTCAATTCACACATTTATCAGAACGGTCACATTTACCAAATTGCTGTTTGGATGGCAGGGCTCACAGGAAGAGCATAAGTGTGGTCCTAACAGACAATGGGTGATGAAACAATTGTTACAATTACTATTCTGACTACAGTTCAGAATGTGGGTGACATCCCTCTGCGTTTCGAAAGCTGACAGATTTGCCAATGATCTCAGTGTATACCGAATGGATTTTAAAATCAAGATAAAGTGTTAAGAACTCCAGCTGAGCCTCAGACAAGGGAAAACAAATTTGTCCACTTCAAACAGAGATCACTGTATTTTTAACAAGCAACTTTTAAATTTTGGAAGAACTACCTACATTTTACAAATTACCCAATTCAAGGGAGTTACGATGAGGGCTTGCTCCTGTGTAAAAGGAGAATGTGGTTATTTTCACATTATCACAATTTCTAACATACTTGTAGAAACAAATTCAAGAAAAGACTGCATGGAATGGCATTTTTAAAAATAGCCTAATGTATATTGTCTCAAGCATACATATTTTGAAATCTGGAGGACTTTGGTGGTACATGGTAAAATAATTTTATCTGACAGATACATACTGTTAAGCCCTAGTGGTCAGTAAATTTATGTCACTCTGTTATGAACTTATTAAATAGTAAATATGAAGATTATTTGAGTATCAACAAGAAACACTATTGCTGCTCAAAATTGTTATTTTAACTGGATATTTTGAATTTTTAATTTATATCTTGTCATAAAGGAAAGCTTTATTTCAATGTATTCTTACAATACTTCTCCAAATCTAGCTATAAATGCTTTTCCTAAAGGAAAGCTGTTTACTAACATATCTCTTTAGTTCATCAAAAACAGTTCAGCTCAAAAAAGATCTCACTCTCAGATTTCAGATATGAAGTCTCCTCTGCTTGACCCATCTTCTTTCTAATTTTTGTCAATGGGAACCTATGGACAGAAGCTGAAACAAGACAATAAATACAGTAAGAAAGTGAACGTATTCAACACTCAAAGTTCTAAACATCTTATTTGTAAAACGTTACCTAGTATATTGTGTATGACAACGTTTAGAATAATAGCCTCCCCAAACTAGTAATAATAAAATGTTGGAAAAAGAGTACCTTTATGAAATACTTAAGAAAAAATATATATATATATGTGCATGTATATATATTCTTAAGAAAATATATATATATATATATATATATATATATATATATATATATGGCATGCAAATCATTGATAAAGGAAATAGAGAAAGCATGTGTTTATGCTTATAGTTGGTGGGGGATATAAAGTCACATAGGTAATTTTGGAAAACAACTCTGAAGTTTGTCAAGTAGTTCAATGTACGATCCAACAATTCTATTCCTAGTTATATACTAAAGAGATATAAATGTCAGTCTATAAACATACTTTATAAGCCAAAAAGGTATTAATTTTGGTGTTGTTAAAAATGGTAACGAGATCAAATTAACTGATAATATTGTTCAGTTTTCCTATACCTTTAACAATATTCTGTATGCTGGATCTATTGATAAGTGACAGAAAGGTCAAAGTTTCCACTTTCAGGAAAGGATGTGTCTATGTCTGTTATCATTTCTGGTACCATTTCAAAAGACACATGCTTATGTGAAACCATAGTGTGTTCCTTGATCATCTGTTTTTCGTGTATTTATTTTCCTTTTCCTGTTTTCTCTTGGTACCATGGAGGAAGATAGGCACCAAGCTAAGGGGGCATCACAAATGAGGATGTCACAGGACTTAGAAGTTGCTTGTCACTCTTTTCCAGATTGCTGTAGCACAGAGCTCTTTCTTTTTAGACCCAGTATCAATGTTTACAAATAAGTAAGCTCAAATATGTGGTAGAAGCCAACATTTCTTCATTCTGTATTCTTTTATTTGCCTCACAGTATTAATTTTTTTAAATCATTTCATTCAGCCGGGCAGTGGTGGCGCACGCCTTTTATCCCTGCACTTGGGAGGCAGAGATAGGCAGATTTCTGTGTTAGAGGCTAGCCTGGTCTACAGACTGAGTTCCAGGACAGCCAGGGCTACCCAGAGAAACCCAGTTTTAAAAAAATAAAAAACAAACAAACAAACAAAAACAAAAAACAAAAACAAACAAAAAATTATTTCATTCATTTATATTTCAAATGATATCCCCCTTCCCAGTTACTCCTCCACATCTCACCCATCTCATCCCCTGTCTCTCCTCTCCCATTTGTCTCTATGAGGGTGCTCCTCCACTCACTCACCTACTCCTGCCTCACTGCTCTAGCATCCCTGTATGCTGGGGCATCAAGCCTCCACAAGACTAAGCGCCTCCCCTCCCATGGATGTCAGATAAACCATCCTCTGCTCCATGTGTTTCTGGAGCTATGGATCCCTCTATGTATACTCTTTGGATGGTGGTTTAGTCCCTGGGAGCTCTGGGTGGTCCAGTTAGCTGATATTTGTAGCTGAGAGCGCGATGGGTTACTGGGTTCCTGAAAGGAAAGCTGGGGATGGACTGGAATGACAGCGAGAGAAATACCAAGCCAAAAGCACGTTCTCTGATCAAAGCTCAAACTTTTAATTCTAAGGTCCGAATATAAAGGGAGGAAATCCCATCCCCCACTTTGCCAGGATCTCATTGTTTAGTCAGGATCTCATCAGGAAGACAAGCTCAGCTGCTCAGCAAGTAGTGGCTTATTTCAGGAAGCTGCAGCAGACATGGCAGGACAATATACTTTACCTAGGTCAGAAGACTCCATCCTAGGTGGGCTAGCCAACTGTCCAAAGCAAGGTCTGATTCAGCTCTCAAGGCTGGGGGAAGGGCACAGATACTGTTCTTCCTATTGGGCTGCCATCCCCTTCAGCTCCTTCAGACTTTTCCCTACCCCTTTCACTGGGGTTCCCGGGCTCAGTTTGATGGTTGACTGTGAATATCTGCATCTGTATTGGTCAGGTGCTTGTAGAAACTCTGTGGAAACAGCCATACCAGGCTCCTATCAGCAAGTGCTTCTTGGCATCAGTAACAGTGTGGGGATTTGGTTGGCCTGTCCTTCAGTCTTCCATTTTTTTCCCTGTCTTTCTTTTGGACAGGAACATTTCTGGGTTAAAAATTTTGAGATGTGTGGTTGGTTCCACCCCCCTCTGTTTCCCTCCTCTTCCTCTCTTCCTCCCAGGTCCTTCCCTCCATCTACCTCTTGTGACTGTTTTTTTCCCCAGTCTAAGAAGGGCTGAAGCATCTACACTTTGGTCTTCCTGCTTCTTGAGCTTCATATGGTTTGTGAGTTGTATCTTCTTCGGTATTCCAAGCTTTTTGCCTAATACCCACTTACCAGTGAGTTCATACAATGTATGTCTTTTGGGTAGGGATTCTGTCACTCAGGATGATAATTTCTAGTTGCATCCATTTGCCTAAGAATTTCATGAAGTCATTGTTTTTAATAGCTGAGTAGTACTCCATTGTGTAAATATACCACATTTTCTGTATCCATTCTTCTGTTGAGGGACATCTGGGTTGTTTCCAGATTCTGGCTATTATAAATAAGACTGCTATAAACATAGTGGAGCATGTGTCCTTGTTATACGCTGGAGCATCCTTTGGGTATAAGCCCAGGAGTGGTATTCTTGACTGAACTATAACTGTGTGTTTTGTGCCATTTTTGTCTTTCCCTTCCTCCTCCCAGCCTCTTTATTATTTTTTTATCTAAGACTTTATGTATAATCCATGATGCCTGGAGAGAAAAATAAGAGTAATAAATGTTATCAAGAGCAAAATTATTTCTATTGTAAATTATAAATCTAGTCAAACAAAATTGGTAATACTAATCTTGCTTAACTTAGTTATTTTAATATAGACAGATGAGAAATGGACCCATCACCCGTCACCTTGGTAAGTTTCACACACCACCTGCTCTAACCATAAAAGAGTAGCCTCACAAGTGAAACATTTTCTCATTCCTCCAAAAATGTAGAGCTCATTTTCTATCAGGCTTCAGTATCCTCATTTCTCTCCATCTGGATTTTACAGCTCATTGACATTCAAGTGTAATAAAGAAAAGCTAAAATTTGATGTTGAATATTAAAGTGTAAGGATGCTTGTAACTAGAGAGAGGTTTCCCACATTGCTACTCACTGACACTAATGTCAATATATGAGGAGAATGAAAATATAAGCACCTAGCTCCATAGTAAATAAGTAGGATGCTTCCCACTATATAAGGCTTCAATTTCTGATGTTTTAGTAGCCTGCAGCGTACTGGGGTCAAATGTTAATGCTTATCCTGACTTTCAAGAAAAAGACCACATTCAGATAATTTTTATTATATTACTGAAAACATCACACTTTGCTATCAGTTATTATTATTAGTCTCTTACGGCACCTAAATTATAAATGAAATTTTATCATGGCTAAGAATCTACTGGAAATTATGGTAATATAGGGTTTAGTGCCATGTGTAGATTTTACTATGTAATGAAGGTCTTCAAATATATTCTCCATGGATAACAGTATAATACTGTACTCCTGTTAAAGAAACACAAACATTTTCTTCTGTATATCAACAGAAGTAATAAAATACTGAAATGGCGAAAGTATTGCTTTCAACTGAAACAAAGGCATACAGCTCTCTTTTTGTCTTAACATCTCTAAAAATCCGAATATATCATGCCCCCTTGAGATAAATATATGGAGGAAAGGAGGGAGAAGAGAAAGTGGCACCCCTTGTGAATATATTTTGTGTAATGTGGTAAAAGAAACATCTAAGAGATCCACACAAACTTGGCTGGATATTAACATGAACAACAGGACGTATGCCTGGATTTGCTAACCTTTCAAGGCCTCACTGAGGTTCTGTTGACCTACTCTGTGTGTAGCTACTGAAACTAGTCTCTAATAACACTTTAAATGGTATTAGCTAATTGTTGCTTATTATTTTAGCCTAGTTTCCAATATGAATTAAAAATATAAATTGGAGACAACCCGTCCTAGGAAATAAAGTTGATGCTCAAATAGTGTGTTAGTGCGTTTTGTATTAATAAATCACCATAAGTCTGACAACCAGAGAAACCAGAATCTTGTTGCTCCACTTTGATCTATGACAAATACACTTCAAATTCTTCCAGTGAAGACCTAAGTCAACAAATAAACATGTTTTCCTTGAAGGCACATAGACAGAATGTCACTTTTACAAGAATGACCTTTATTAGTAGGTGGAAACAGAACAATGTTAAAACCTATATATTATACATATATCTTATATATTATATATATGTATGTGTATATATACATATATATATACACATACATATATATAATGGTTTCATTGTCTTTTGTTTCCTGTTCTATAGTTAATCAAAATCAACACGAATCCATTAAATGTTATACCATTCTTATTTTTAAAATAACTACAACTATTGATTATTTAAATTTGGATATTTTTGTGTATGGTCAAGTGTAGGGATACTTGCTTTCTTAGGACAGCAGGTTTTCAAAATAAACAAAGATAAAGTTAAGCAACAGCCAAAGGGTGAGGAAAGATAACAAATGAATCTTAGTTAGCATTAATACTTTATAATAAAACAAGAAATAATGCTTGTTAATGATCTTCCACACAGAAAATATGTCTCTTAGCTTCAGTTTACTGGACTATATGGACTGTACACTAGTATCTTAGGGTTTCTATTGCTGGGAAGTGACACCATGACCACAGTATTGCTTATAAAGGAAACAGTTAATTGAGGCTGGTTTACAGTTAAGAGATTTAGTCCATTATTGTCATAGTAGGAAGCATGGCACCATGGAGACAGATATATACTGGAGAGATAGCTGTAAGTTCTACATCTGAATCATCAGGCAGTGGGAAGAAAATCAGACATTTGGCCTGGCTTTGAGTAACCTCAAAACCCACCCCTAATGACATACTTCCTCAAAAACATACCCCACCAAGGCCACACCTCCTAATACTGCCAATCCCTATGGACCAGTGGGGGACATTTTCATCCAAACCACAATTTTCTACTCCCTAATCCCCATAGAATTATAGCCATATTATAATGCAAAATGCATTTAATCTAACTAGGAAGTCCCCATAGTCTATCACAATATCAGCACTCTTAAGTACAAAGCTCAAAGTCTGTTCTGAGACTCATGCCAAACTCTCAACTGTAATTCCCTATGAAGTCAAAATACAGATCCTATACTTTCAACAAACAATGGAACAGGATATACATTACCATTCCTAAGGGGTGGAAAAGAAGTACGGTGAGTAAGTACTACACCAAAACTAGACTGAAAACCAGCTGGGCCAACTCCAAACTATATCTCCACGACTGATGTCAAAATACTCTTCAGGTCTCTAACTCCTTTCAGCTTTATTGACTGCAACATACTTCTTCCTGTTGGGCTGGCTCCACTCCTTATTAGCAGCTTTCCTGAGCAGGTATCCCACGGCTCTGGCATCTTTTACCTCTTGGAGTCTACAAAGCAATGCAGGCTTTATTTTTACAGCATCATGCAATGGCTTCTCTAGGCCTCTATTCAGGGACACCTCTAGTATATGTGGCTGAAGCTTCCAGGTTCTTCTGCTTGCTGGGGCAGGAACATGACCACCTCATTCAAGTATATTTTTTTTTTTTTACCAACTTTTTGGTTTTGATAATTTCCTTCAGTATCTAAGCTTGGCTGTTCTGGAACTTGCTCTTCAGACCAGGTTGCATTGACTACTGAAATCTGCTTCTGTCATCCCAGTGCTAAGAATAAAGGTGTATGTTCCTGGCCAAACCCGAAGCTTTTTTTTTATTATTTTTTTTTTCACAAATTGGAAGCTTGACTGAGTGGGGCCTTACCCTGAGGTCTCCATTCCCTTTAGTCAATTTAGGCTCAGGCTTTTTAATTATTTTATCTCACTGAATTTAGAATTTAGCTCCATTAACTCCTAGTTCCGTCTTTCTCCTCAATTGTGTACATTTTGTGTTTTTCTTTGCTCAGCTTGCTCCTTTTCAATATAAACTAACACTGCATAAGACTGGCCAGTGTTGGACTATTAATAAATGTCCCCTGCCAATACCGTTGATCCTAGTACAGACTCATGCAGGTGTCACGGTTGCTGCTTCAGTTTCTGTGAGCCTCTATGAGCCCTACTTAGTTGAAGTCTGTGAGCTGTGTTCTTTTAATATTCTCCACCATTTTGGCTCCTACATTTCTTCTTTTGCCTCCTGCACAGGATTTCCAGGGATCCAAAAGAAGGGACTCAGAGAAGATCTCCAATTTGACCCTTTTTGCCACCTAATATTTGACTGTAGGTCTCGGCATCTGTTCCCATCAGCTGCCAGAGGAAGCCTCTCTGACTGTGATGATTGGACTAGGCACTGGACTAGATAGCTTTAGGAATTTTTTTTTTTAAATCATAGGTCTCTGGACTATCCAGATAGTGTTATGCATTGGGTATAGCTCATGGCCTGTATCTCAAATTAGACCTGGCATTTGTTGGCAGCTCCCACAAATTCTGTACCTCTATTTTCCCAGTAAAGCCTGCAGGAGGGCTACACTATAGGTCAAAGTTTTTGTGGCTGAGTTGTTTACTCAGTCCCAACTCAGGAAGCTAGTTACACAGGATAGCCTGTGCAGGCTTTGAATCCTCCATAAATAGGTGTCCTTACCAGGGTCACCCTCATAGATTCTAGTGACTTTCTACTGCGCTACATTTCCACATCACCTTCAAAGTGCCCTCAATTGAAGTTGTTTTCCCTGTATTTTCTCTGTCCATATCTTCTCCATTTGATCTCTGTTATTTCCATTCCCGCACAACTTCAATCCACATAAGAAATCTACACTGTTTTCCATGCCCAGTTAGCGCCATGTGACTCCCTAAGACTCCCTCTTGATACCTAGCTACTCTGGGTCTGCATGATTATCGTTGACTTAACAGCTAATACTAACCTATCAGTGAATAAATACCATATTTGTCTTTCTGTGTCTGACTTACCTCACTAGGCAGTCCTCTGCTATATATGTGCTAGGATTAGGATACCGAGGACCAGTTCATGTATGTTCCTATTGGTGACTCAGTTTCTGACAAGTCCCAGGGGTCCAGGTTAGTTGAGACTGCTGGTCTTCCTATGTGGTCACCCTCCCCTTCAGCTATTTAAACCCTTCCCCTAATTTCTCCATAGGGGTACTTGACTTCAGTCAAATGGTTGAGTGGAGGAATCTGCATCTGTCTCAGTCAGCTGGTGGTAGGATGTCTCAGAGGACAGTCATGCAACGCTCCTGTCTGTAAGCAAAATATGGTATCAGTAATACTGTCTGGCCTTGGTGCCAGCCCCATGAGATGGATCCCAAGTAGGACCTGTAACTGGACAGCCTCCCATTCCGTTTTGTCTCCCGTTTTGTCCCTGTATTGCATTTAGACAGGAACAATTCTGGGTCAGAAATTTTGGCAGTGACTTGGTATCTCTATCCCTCTGCTTGAGGCCCTTTCTATCTGTTGGAGGTGGGCTCTTTGATTTCCCTCTCCCCAGTGTCGGGAATTTTGGCTAATCTCGTCCCAAGGTGTCTTGGGAGTCTCTCACATCTCTGGAACTTTCTAGAGGGTCCCCCACCTCCCACCCACAGAAGTTACATATTTCTATTGTAGCATTTTTTTTAATAGCCAAGTAATACTTCACTGTATAAATGTACCACATTTTCTTTATCTAACCTTTGGTTCATGAACGTCTAGGTTGTCTCCACTTCCTGGCTATTATGAATAGAGCTGCTGCAAAGGTGGTGGAAGAAGTATCCATGTGGTAGGATGGAACTTGAGAATGCTGCACGTGGTCTGAAGGTAGTTTTAGCCCCAGTTGTCTGAGCAACTGCCATGTTGATTTTCATAGTGGTGTCCAAGTTTGCGCTCCCACTATAAATGTAGGAATGGTTCCCTTGCCTCACATACTCACTAGCACAAACGGTCACTTGTGTTATTGATTTTAGCCATTCTGATAGGTGTAAGATGGAATCTCAAATTCCTGTCTTAGGGTTTTCTCTTGCTGTAAAGGGACACCATGATCATGGCAGATTTTATAAAGGGGAACATCTGATTTGTGTTGACTTACAGTTCAGAGGTTTAGCTCACTATTGTCATGGTGGCAATGCATAAGGGCATGCAGGTAGACATGACGCTGGAGAGGCATCAGAGAGTTCTACATCTGGATTATCAGGCATCAGGAAGAGACTGAGATACTTGGCTTGACTTGAGGACCTGAGACCTCAAAGCTCACTCCTTATAATAAGCTCCTTCCATCAAATGCATGCCTATCCCAACAAGGCCACACATTTTAACAGAGCCACTCCTTAAAGGCCTATGTGGGCCAGTTTTATTCAAACCAGTACAAATGGATTGCTATGTAATTCTAAACAAATTATAAAATATTCAGAAATAATGCCTATACGGCATCTAGTGGGAAACTTTAGTAACTTTAATTTTCAGCACTGGGCACGCTCTGACAGCCAGAGAAAGCTTCAGTACAAGATAGAACACAATCTAGGAATTAGTCAAGAGTTGTGGAATTCAAAGTAGTAGTAACAAAATGAGGAAGAGAAACATAATTGGACATGATCATTATCTGGAAAGAGCAAAAAGATAAGGAGAGGTATAAGGAGTAACAGAAAATCATATTAATATACTCATAAAGTATTCTTTTCAAGGAAACAAAAAGAAAATTTGACCCACAAAAGTGAAGGCCAGATATTATCTCTGTGAACTTGGAGTAGTCACTTAACCTCTCTAAATTTCAGCTTAATTGTTTTCATTTAATGGCAAAATTCTGTATGTTAGGGGTTTTAAGATATAATATAGATACACATATATATTATATATACTACTATTATGTATATATACTAATATAAGTATATCTCATATTTATATAAGGTATATAAATCTTATTTTAATATAATAATATTAATATAATATATTAAACAATATAATAATTTTGTAAAAAGTAATTTAAAACATTATCTTATACATGTTATATGCTCAGAATTTGAAACACATTATTAGATGTTAATTAATGGCATACATATTTATACAACTAGATTTATAAATTAGATTACTAGAATTTAGTAAATAATTTTTGAAGATTCATTATATAACAATAATGAATCAATCTCACATGAAGTTACCCAAAATATTTTCTAGGCAGATATAAAAGTAAAGTACCTATGCAAAGCATGAGCATAATTAATAAACAAATCAAATTCTGGAAACTAATGCTGAGCAGTGAAAATTTAAATTTCAGATGTTAACTTTTAATTTCATCAATTTCATGCTATACACCCATCATATAATTAATTCATTAAGTTAATTATTATTGAATATAATTTGGAAGATTGAGGGATATCAGTCCCTGATTGACAGTTAATTACTATATTATCCATTCAGTGAGGTGGATAAAACACAAGTAGTGTGATGGTATTTGATAAATGTATTACAAATTGAGTCCAAATGCGCTACATAAAATACAGCAAGTTATTCAAAGGCGAGAATGATTTAAGTTACGCATGGAGACGAAAACTATCTCAAGTACCTTTGCTAAGGGATTATATGTCATTCAAGACTCAATGGAAAGGTGAAATGTTCTCCTCTGTCTTTCGCTTGTAATAAGGAAGTGAATAGAACTGACATTTATTTTAGAAATATTGTGTTGATGTTATTAAAAATATTGAAGCAATAAAAAGATGAAATGGAGCCAATGCAATGATTTACCTGAAGAATTAATAAATGACTTCATATTGACAAATACAAAAGTAAGGTATGTAAAGCCTGAAAATAATTAGAATTTGTAGAAAAATAACACATAGAAACCTAGGGCATCATATTGGGAAAAAAATTTACAAACATCAGATATAAAAGCAAACATAATCTTGATTTTATTCTTGTTTCTTTCTCTTTTTTTGTTTTTATTATTTCTTTTAAATTTACATCCTAAGCACAGTTTTTCCTCCCTCCTTTTCTCCCAGTCCCTCCCAGTTCTTCTCTTTCAACTACTCCTCCATTTCCCTTCAGAAAAGGGCAGGCCTACCGAAGACATCAAACAAACATGACAATAATAATATCAAGTTACAGTAAGCCAGATTCCTCATATTTAAGGCTGAACACAGCAACCCGGTTATTGTGAAAGGACGCCAAAAGCAGGCAAAAGAGTTAGAGACAGCTCCTGCTCCCACTGTTAGAAGTCCTACAAGAACATCAAGCTACATGACTGTAACATATCTAGAGGCCTAGGTCAAACCCATGCACACTCCCTGATTAGGCCTCTCTGTGAGCCTCTATGGGCCCTGCTTAGTTGATTCTGTGTCTTTTTCTTGTGGCATCTTTGACCCTTCTGGCCCCTACAATCCTTCCTCCCAATCTGCTAAAGGTTTCCTAGAGCTCTACATGATGTTTGGCTATGGGTCTCTGAAGCTGTTTCCGTAAGATGCTGGATAATACCTCTCTGATGACGATTATGATATCCTCTGGTCTACGAGACTAGTAGAATATCCATAGGAATTATCTCATCTACTTTTTTTTCTGGTTGTGTTTGGTTCTATTCTAAGTCACTGGGTTATCCAGCCTCTGTTTCCTAGCCCTCCAGGCAGTGTCAGCAGTGGGCTCCTTCTCATGGTATGGATCTCAAGCTGGACCTTATTGATTGGCCGTTCCCACTATTTCTGTGCTACTTTATCACAGCCCATCTTCGTAGGCAGGACAAACTAGTTTGAAAGGTTTGTGGCTGAGTTCGTGCCCTAATCTCTATACTGGAGTTTTGCCTGGTTACAGGAGATGGCCTATTCAGGTTCCACGTCCATCATTACTAAGAATCTTAGCAAGGGTCACCCTAGTAGATTGCCAGGAACTTCCATTCCACTAGGCTTCTAATTCTCCCACAAAACTCCCCCATGCCAACTGTCCCTTCCAGTATTCTCTCTCCCCAGTCTCCTTCCACCTGATACCTCCTGTACCCTATCCACCAATGATATTTATTCTAGTTCCCCTTTCCAAGGAGACTTATGTCTCCCCTTTGATCCCTCCTTGTTCTTTAACCTCTCTGGGTCTGTGGATTGTAGCATGATTATCATTGCTTTTATAGAGAATATCCACCTATAAGTGATTACATAAAATGTTTGACTTTCTGTGTCTGGGTTATTTTACTTGGGATATTTTTCTAGTTCTGTCCATGTGCCTGTAAGTTTCATGATGTTATTTTTTTATTTCTATTGCTTCTTTGTGGATTTCATGTATGCATCCTGTCTCATTCATCTCCTCTGCACCCTGCAACCTCCACCCTTTCAACGTCCTCCACAATAGAGAAAGAAAAATGCTCTTGTGGAAGATATAGTGTGCCCCAGTGTGTCCCACAGTGAATGACTTGTTCTGCATTTTCTTGCTTGAAAACATTCACTACAATGACTAGTTGATCTTGTATGAGACCTCTGGCTTCTGCTGCTCTACCAATATTGGAACTTCCCTGGGATTCCTCTTGGATATTATATTGTTTCTTTGTGCCCTGGAGATGCTGTAGTTTTGGATCTCTAGGACTAGCCCCTTCATGCACTTAAGCAGTTCATTCACTGTTGTTGAGGTGGGCCAATTCAAAGTTCTGGATCTGGGCCTGAGGAATCTGAGCTGGTCTGCCCATCAGCTCTCCTGTTCTCACACCCTTGGGACTAGCTCACCAGCAACTCCTACAACCAGGAGCAGCTCTATCTTGCTGCCCAGGCAAATTGTAGGACCCACATTCCTAATTTTTCCAGCCTATGAGAGACATGGCCTGTTCTCCCACTCTCATAACACAGAGACCAGCTCTCCTACCTGACATAGAAGGTGAGGAATGAGAGAAGGGAAGCAACATCTCTCCCTCTTCCACTCCACTACCCAGGAGACAAGAGTCAGGAACTGCTCACCAGTTCTCATACCCTTGGGGCTGCTTCACTTGCAACACCCACATCCAGGGCCAGCTCTACTGTGCTACCGAGGTGAGGTGCATGACCCATTCTCCTAAGTGATAAGCAGCATAGCCAGCTCTCCTGCCTCCTGTAGGTGTCAAGAGATGAGAGTGGTACTGGACATCTCTCCCTAGTCCACTATGCATGGCAATCAAGTTGCTGAACCAGCTTTCCCATGTTTACACCCTCAGGACATGCTCAACCTCACCCTTGGATAAGGGTGAGCTCTACTGTGTTGCCCAAATGAAGTACAGGGCCTACTCTGCCAGGTGCTACGCAGATGAGGGATAAGGACAGATCTTACACTCTGATGACCTGTCAAGGGCCAGGATTCGAGGAAGAACAATGCTATTATTTTTTACCAACTGAGTTGTTTGTAGGCATAAGAATTGTAAATGGATTCTCCAAAAAAGGATAAATTTTGCCCATCAGAGAATGTGTGCAAAACCAATCCAGGATACACTGTTCTTCTTTTCCTCATCCCTTGTTATATTGGGGCTAAGTTTGAGTAAAAATTGCCTAAGTTTACCCTATTTTCAAAGACATGATTACATACTTTAAAGATGCTAAAAAAAATGAAGGTAGATACTGGATGATGAAAAGACCTATATGTTCTTGGATTAAGTTAATATTATGAAAAGGGTCATAGCACCCAAGACACTTGGGCCAAGAGTGTGTCTTTTTTTAATGGTTACCCTTATCCTCTCTTTGGTCACACATGTCCATTTTGGTCTCAAGAGTTTTACGATAGTATATACAAGCATTAATAAAGATAAGTGATGATTTTGGTAATTTATTTAGTCTATAACAACTCTTATTTTCACATTACCTTTTACATTCACAGGGCACAAACGAAAGTGAAAAATATAGATGGTGAGTTCCTATGGGAAAGTGAATAGTGTTATTGTGTAAGGTTTCTAAATGAAGAGGTACAAATAAACTGTGCATCATATAAATTATTACTTATTTAGCATACATACTATAAAACAATTCACAAGCAGATGAAAACATCTGAAGAAAACCAGTCTCTTGCTAAGCATGTGCTACAACACGCATAGAAGCTGAATTTATAAACCATGGAGATGGCCGAGGTACGTTGGATTAGAAACGCAAAGATATATTTGACAGTATTAGCACACACACAAAAGAACCCATCATTGTAATGAAAAATTTTAAGTTTCAGCAGGCTTAAGCAAGACGAGAATTAAAAGATACAGAATTTTTTCAGCCCCTGCTGTTGTATTCTATTTTTCCATTACAATAAGAGGGGAAAACAGTGGTATCTAGCCTCAGGGGAACTCCATTTCAGAAGCAGTTTACAAAGAACATACCAGAAAAAGAACTAACAAAATCCAGTCATATTGTTAAAATATTAGAAGTTTATATTTTATTCAACTATTATTCAAAATAAAACATTGTTCACAGTCAGAAGAAAAGTCATCTTTAACCCTTTTTTATCAGAATTTCTCATAATGTCATGTAGTCACACTGCTTGCATGTCTGTTTGAGATTACCTTACAATGTAGATATAAGATAGTAAGCTGTCTTTGAATCAGGGTTGAAAGTAATTTAGCTCTTATTCCAATAACACATACCTCATGGAAATGTACTCCCTGTATCTTATCCATATGTTTGAAAGTAATGTACTACGAGAATAATTTTGCCATCTCACCAATCCTATTCCATAAAAAATAACAAATATCTGTAATTACTTGAAACAAGAAGGAAATGAATTACAGTTAAGTATTTTATTTTGTGTTTATGGTTCCTAAGTAGCTTGGTAGATTTGTTACTGGAACACATTTGTTACACGGAGTCTTTAAATGGGATTTGGGTATTTTCAATGCATTACAA
>JADRCD010171802.1:0-11433 GCA_019843815.1 Montemys delectorum
CCTTCCTTCCTTCCTTCCTTCCTTCCTTCCTTCCTTCCTTCCGTCCTTCTTTCTTTCCTTCTGTAACATGACATTTTTGCTGTTGTGTTTCTATAGTATAATTTGAAATCTTTATACTCAAGACTTCTTTGACTATTTGGTATTTCTTGAGGTTTCATGTGAATTCTAGGATTTTTTTCCCCATTTCTGTGAACAATGCAATTATAATTTTGATAAGAACAACCTTGAATATACATATCACATGCACATGCATAATTTTAACAATATTCATTTTGTCAGTTCTCAAATGTAGGAAACCTTTCTGTGATGTTTAATGTTTGTCCTCTCTTTCTTCAGTTTTTTTCTTTTTTTCAATTTAGGAAGTTCTTTAGATGTACTATTAGACATTTTAACTTTCAAAGTTACTTGAATGTGATTGCTTTCATAATTTATTTCTAATTGAGTTCATGATTAGTGCAGAGAAAGGCTGCGGGTCTATGACTGAATATACTTCTCAGATGAAAGAACCTTTCAGTGTAATCTTGAGGGTCTTTTAAGAATAGGAACAACTCATCCACGAATAGCGGTAATTGGACTTTCTCCTTTTCTATTTGTATGTTTTTGTTTCTTTTCTCTTCTTTTACTGATTTGAACAGTATAAATATCTAAACAGTGTAGAAAATGATAACAGCAAAAGTAGACACCACTTTCTCATTCCTGAGTTTTAGAGGGACTGCTTTCAGGTTTTCTTTTGTTGCTTTGTAAATTTAGTATATGATTAGCTACAAGCTTGCCATATGTAATATGTGACCTTTATAATGGTGAGGCATGATTCTTTAACTCCTGTTCATTCAGATTCTTTGTCAGGTACCAACACTGATTTCCTCCAATAGATGCTGCTGCTGCTGCTGCTGCTGCTGCTGCTGCTGATGATGATAATTATCATCATCATCATCATCATCATCATCATCATCATCATCATCATCATATCTACTGAGATGACTATGTGATTTTTTTTTTTGGTTCTTCATGTGGAACCTTTTGTTTATGGCTTTACATTTTCTTGAATCTCTGGAATGAAATAAGCTTAATCATGGTATATGAACATTTTTTTTTCATTGCTCTCAATTTTAGCAATCTGTTTATTATCTCATCAGTATCCTTTCTTCTTTTTGGCTTTTAAAAACATTTCTTAGGAGCCAGACAATCAATTCTAGAGCATACAACTGAACATTCTTTTGTGATGATTTTTAATATTAGTAGCCAGTATCTCTGCTTGGTGCCCTTATTAGCATATTGGTTTTACTATTTGTTTATTATTCATTCACTTTATGTATGTGGGGGGGGCTTTCATGGTGCATAGCCCATGTGTAAAGATTAGTGCACAGATTTTGGGAGTTGCTTTTCTCCTTTCACCTTGTGGATTCCAATGATTGAACTAAAGGCTTGGCAGCACCACCTTTGATGGATCTTCTCACCAGTCTCTCTTACAATTCCTTCTGTAGTCAGTCTAAACACTCATAACATACACATACACACACATACAGCATATATATATATGTATATATATATATATATATTTAAATTTTAATTTTATGTATATAAAATACACCTGCATGGATAACTGATCATCACATTTGTGCATCTTTTCCATAGAGACTAAAAGAGGGCATTGGATTCCTTGAAACTAGAGTTATAGGCATTGTGAGTTGCCATACTATGCTAGAGGTTGAATCTAGGCTTTTGGATGAAGAACAAATGTTCTTAACCAATAAACCATCCTTTAGGCTTAGATTTTTCAAAAACTACTTTTAATTCTCAAATGATCAACCCCCTTCTAGCCCACCATCTAAAGGTAGAGGCAAAAAGATGGTAAATAGGACAAGAGAATGTGAACCTGTTTAGAAGTAGTTCTTTGTGGCGATTCCAATCTCCATTTGTCAGGATACCTGCAATCCAGTTCAGTAGAGTCAGGATACCAAATGTGAATCAGCAGTGGGGGCTGGGAGGGGGGACTCAGGAGAAACCACCAGACCTTCACCAAATCAGCATAAGTCATCGGGAGCAACTAGGGCCAGCCAGGAAACTAGGAGAAGTTCTCTGCCATGGCTCTCTCAAGATCAGCAAAGACACAGGTGAACAAAGTGTTGCAAGCTGGTTATGCAAGCCCCTGTCACTGTCAATTGACTCTTAGTTACACATTCTTCAGACATCATGTGTCCTTCCACTGGTCTAACCTCAACACAATACTACGGGAGTCTGCACTGTGTGATATTACCTGAAACTTCCACTTCACAATCCCTTTGCCCTAAAGCATATATTGTTTTTTAAAACTGTATTGTTAAAAACAGTTTGTATAAGAATTTATGCCTAATGCTCATTAAGAAAGTAATACTATAACTTTTGAAAATTTTATTTTATGGGGTAACATTGGCTTCACAAAAGTCCTGTCACCTGCAGAATTGCTTTTTTTTTCTCAGGATTATTTTGACTAGTTAGGATTTTGTGTGTTTTTATTTGAATTTTAGGGCTGGTTTCACTATGTTTTAAAAAGATTTTACTGGAAGTTTGACCGCAATTGCATTGAATCTGCACCTTGCTTTCAGCAACATCAACCCCAAGCCTTCTTTCTTGGCATGAAGAAGTTCTTTTCTTGGTGTGTGTATTTGGGGTTCTTAATGCTTTTTGTACTAGGACAAGCATTTCTTTCCCAGGATTTTGGAAACATCATTGAATAATTTCATAAATAGATTTTCTATGCCTTTAGTTTGTATCTTCTTTCCCACAGGCACATAAGTTTGGTCTCTTTATGTCACATGCCATAGAGCTTGAATGTTGTCATGGTTGCTTCTCCCTTATTTCTGTCAAGCTTTTTTTTTTTTTTTTTTTTTTTAAATACTCCAATCTTGTCTTCAGTCCCCAAGATTCCACCTTGTATTGATTTAGAGTTGTGCTAATACTTTCCATTGCGATCTTTCCTCCATTTACTGACTCTTTCATTTCTAACATTTCTGTTCCTTTCTGTTAAGTGTTTTTTTTTCCTTTTCCTCTCTCTTGTCTTACTTTCTCTCAACTGAATTTCGCGTCCAGGTCCCTGGCTTTTATTTTGACCCTCGAGGTGGCCTTTACTTATGTCTGTTCATCTGGAGTCTCTTTAAGCTTATTGACCATTCTCAGAGCTGCACTTTTGGTTTGGCATTTTATTCATTTCTGTATTTCCATATTTTGGAGAAAATTCTTAGTTTTTGAGAGAAATTATATTACCTTACTTTAAAAATATTTTTTGTGTCTTTATGCTGTAATTGCATGTATGTTGGGATATGCAGCACTTTCAGTTTTATGTAGGGATATTCTTAGTGTGTAGGCTTTTGTGTGGAGCTTAATTCTTTGTGATGTCTAGACAAGAGAAAAGGAACCACCACACAAGTGACACATATCAAAGAAATCTAGACAACTTGTATAATATATAAGTAAGTACTCCAACTGTAATAGATGGGATGAATTTATTGCTTTCTAAGTATTAAATATTATATATTATTATAATAAATACATATGATTCATATGTGCATATCTGAAATAGCTCATCTACACATTTGCTCATGTATCAAGTTTGTGAACTGTATGTGTGCAAAATATTACTAAGTGTTTCAAAGCATCATTTAGAAAAGTATTCCTTGGCGTTTACATAGTAAAAGAAGTTTCAAAGAGTCCTTATCTTTCTCCTCCTCTTCTCCTCCTCCTCCTTCTCCTCCTCCTCCTTCTTCAAATTTATTTTATGCATATGGGTATTTTGTATGCAGGTGTGTCTCTGTACCATGTGCATACAATGCCCATAGCAACCAGAAGAGGGCGCCAAGACTGGAGTTACAAATGACTGTGAGCTGTCATATGGGTGCTGGGATTCAAACTCAGGTCCTCCAGAACAGCAGCCAGGTGCTCTGAAACACTATGCCATCTCTCCATCCCCCAAAGAGAATTTCTTGCTATGTGTGATACCTTGCCTTTTGATAAAGAGCTGGGGTTATTTTCATATCTTTGGTTTAAATGAAGTAAACATTTATTGCACCTAGAAAATCCAAACAGAGCCAAAACAGTTGGATGTTGACATCTGCCTTGGAATTCTTTGTTCATTTGGCCTTCTGTTGCTCCTGATTTGCTAACTCCCCACTTGAGTGGCTTTTATTCACTGCTGTGGCTCTCAGAACTTCAGAAAATTGTTAGAATCACTGTAAACTCATGTTTGAGGTTACAGTGTACTGAGAAATCTTTTGTTGATTTTTGTTTCAGGAAGTGACAGTTTTAGTTGGTCTGGATTGTTTCAGATTTTAACTCTTTACTATCATCATATTAACATATCATCATATTATCACTATATCATTATCATTGGAGTATATTTGTGTACGTGTTGTGTGTGTATGAGTATATGTGTGTGTGTATGAGTATGTGTGTGTGTATATGTGTGTGTGTGTATGTGTATGACATGCGTATGTATAGATCGAAGGGTGACTTGATGAAGTCACCTGTCTGCCAGGGATCAACTATAGAAACATAAGGTTTCTAGAGCTGGGATGAAACACCATGATTGTAAACAATGTGAGAAAGAAAAGGTTTATTTCAACATATACTTCCAGAGTACAGTTCACCATCAACGAAAGTTTGGGTAGAAACTCAGGGCACAAACCAGGAGCCAGGAGCTGATGCAGAGGCCACAGGAAGGCCACTCACTGGCTTGCTCCCCGTAGCTCATTCAGCCTGTTTTCTAACAGCGCCCAGGATCACTAGCCCAGGGTGGCACTACAGGTTTGGCTATAGGGCAATGAGGTCTTCTTTTCTAAAATGACTCTAGCTGTGTCAAGTTCACATGAAACTAGCCAGCACACATAGAAAGGCCTCCATCTGATGAGCCATCTCACCAGTACCTGAAGTTGCCTCTTGTTTCTTTCACAAGGAATGTGGATTTTTCTAATCTTAATGTATTTTCACTTCAATTTTCTGGTTAATGTTTATGTTTCATATAATCTGTTAATTTCTCCATTTCTCACAACGGGCTTTCCCTGATCCTAATTTCCCTCAGCTTCTGAAGTGTCTACACTATTTATGATGCTATAGGACCTGTATATACTAGGTAAAAGAATGCCATATACCACATAAAAAGACAATACCCCTTACCTTGCACTGTTGCTTCTTGAGTATTTCTTTTTCTTTGAGATTTATTATTGGATTCTGTATCCTGGGTTGTCTGATAGTCATTTTTTTTAAAGATTTATTTCTTTAATATATGAGTGCTCTATCTCCATATGTACCATTATAGATGATTGTGAGCCACCATGTGGTTGCTGGGAACTGAACTCAGGACCTTTGGAAGAGCTGCCAATGCTCCTAACTGTTGAACCGTCTCTCCAACCCATCATTGCTCTTTTATATCTGAAGCTCAGTTTCCTTCTGTTGTTTCACACAAACAACAAAAGAAATAGGCTTTTAACATCCTCAACACACATATTTTTGACTTAATAAATTTTCTGGACACTTAATACATTTTCTTTTATTTGTGTTCTCTTTTTCACATATTTTCTTCCTCTGACAGTGCTAAGATTCAGACTCGGGGCCTTTACATACTACACATACCCTAGCAATGAGGTGCTTCCTCAGCATCTCTTCCTTATTGTTAGAGCAATGACAAAGTCTGTTGATCATCACATGACCTTCATTGGATGCTATAGACACATCAAATGTGTGCAGTGAAGTGTTTCAGTTGCTAACAGTAGGAAGCAATTACAGTGAAAGTAAACATAGTAGTGGTTGCTATGAGTCTCAGAACGCTTATAAATACAAGGAGAAGGATAAGAAACCAGGATATGGTTGAAATCTGACACATTTCTATTTCTAAAAATGTACTGTAAGGTATAAACCTAGTTAAAATGACTTTTTCATACACCAGGATCATCTTATTGTATCCTTCATAGTACTTCTGACTTCTTCCCTAATGCTCTATCTGTGAAAAGTTATCAAACGTTTGACTGGTTACTGCAAGCACTGGCAATTTTAGACATACTGACAATCAGCCTCTCTTTAGCTCTTACAATTATATCTTAATATTCACAGTCCATATAATATATCACCAATCTATCTCTCCCAAATTACTTCATAGTAGGTATCACACGCTTAAATGCTTATCATGTATAATGAAGGTAACTTAAGTCTGTAGAATAAAGAGAAAAGCAAATGGAAATTATACATATAGAATTATTTACATATACACAAACACAGACATATATATACACATATACATACATGTACAGACACATATATATGTAGATATATATGTATGTGTGTATACATATGTATATACACATACACCTAAGCTATTGGAAGAAACACAATGCATATTTCAACTTTCATTTCTATGAGTTATAAAGTTTCCTATGCTTTGGAGATTTCTCCTCTACTGTTGATGATCTCAAGTGATTCTCATCAAACTCTTTGGTAGCTTTAGGATTTTATTTTAGCATGGAAACAAAGCTCCTGCAACTTCTATTTGAGTCTCTTACAATAGTTGGAAGAGAAAGCTCTTAGTTAGTGTAGTGGCTATTCCTGGTTGTCAACTTGACTACATCTGAAATGAATTACAATCCAGAATTAGAAGGCTCACCTGTGGCCCTAATCTGGAGGCTGAGAGATACAAGTTTCTGACCTGAATCTTGGCATAGAGACCTTGAGGAATAGTGGCTACGAATCCCATAGGATTAACACAGAAAGCTCTATGAGTTCAAGGTCATCTGGGGTTAAAGGTGTGGTGGCACACACTTTTAACCTGGGCCACACTATTTGCTAGAGACCTATATAAGGACATTGGAAGAAGGAAGGCTCTCTCTGCTTCACCTGCTTGCCTTGTGGGACTGAGCAATTGCTAGATCCTTGGACTTCCATTCACAGCTGCTGCTGTGACTGTTGTTGGGAGTTGATTGTTGGAAGTTGGACTACAAACTGTAAGTCATCAATAAATCCCTTTACTACATAGAGACTACCATAAGTTCTGTGACTCTAGAAAACCCTGACTAAGACAGTTAGCTTCTCCACCACAGTGATGAACTTAAGTGAGAATAATGTTTAAGGAAGCAAGATTTATTCTCAGTCATGGCTATGGTTCATAGTAAAGCTAGCTCCACTCCTTGGGACCAAAACAAGGGTGAAGATCCTGTTGATGGGGGCAGGGAGTGGATAGTGATCAGACAGCAAAGAGGAAAGAAAGATCTGTCCACATTGGACAGCTCCCAAACACCTGTAACTCCAGCCACAGGTGATCCAACACCCACTTCTTTCATGGTCATCCTTCACTCACCATATGCATATAAAAATCATAAAAATAAACATACCGAAAGGTGACAACATTGACCTAAGCATAAGGAAGCAAGTCTGAATGTTTATGTACTCTTTTCTCCACGATCCTGACTGTGGATATGATGTGACTAGTTGTTTGAAGTTCCTGCCTTGACTTCTCTACAGTGATGAATTATCAGTGGAAACATGCCTATTTTCTTTCTCCTTTAAATTGGGTTTTGTTAGGGTATTTTACGTCAATAACAGAGATAAAACCAGAACTGCTACCACCATTATCATTATTAGTAATAGTATCAACATAGTTGAAATGTATAGTCTGACAACTAGATCTGGATTCATGATCAAGTCATGATTTGATCAGTGTTTGACTTATGAAGATGCATCTTAATGAGTTATCAGTCTAGTTAGTTTCTAAGACCCTCGTGCCATTAAAGCTTTGTGGGTTCTGAGTACTCCAATGGTGAGGCTTGGTCTGTTGCTATGAATTACAATGCTGAGTGTGGGCTTGCAAGGCCTGGCTGCTCTAGAGTCCGCACGCAGACCCAAGTGACTCTATGTGACCTTGTTCCCGAGTTATTTCTGATTGGTGAATAAAGATGCCTACAGCCTATAGCTGGAGATAACTGAGATAGGTGAGGCTTGGGGTGAGAGGAAACCATGAGGAGGGGTAGAAAAAGGGAGAGAGAAGAAAAGACACTATGTAGGGGTTAAGAGTCAAGAGAGCACAGCCATAAGGGCTGGCTGATTGGAATTAAGAGCAGCTCAAATGAAACACAGAAAGTAATAGCTTGGGGTTATTGACAGGAAGTAGATTTTAATGGCATAGAGGGTAGATATCGCACACAGTCTCTTTGTTTGGTTTAGAACACAGGGACAAGGGACTGAGGTGCGTATTTTACATACCAAAGAAGATCTGGCCTCCAGGTTCTCCCAGTTCCTACCTGGCATACCCTACCCCCAACCTGAACTTTCCAGCCCAGGGGTTGGGCTACCCTTCTTCAAAAGACTCTTCCCTGTATAATACAGACATTTTGGTCTATTTTCTCCTCTTCTCTCATGAGCACCTCTTCTCTCTTTCTCTCTCTCTCCCTTACCTCCTTCCCCTTTCCCCATGGCTACTTCTCTGGCCTTGGTCCTTGTGGCCAGTGAACTTATTCCCTTGAGAGCAGCTTCCCAATAAACCTCCCTTCAATGTAATCTAAGGTGGTTTAAATGGACTCATTTCACCTTTGGCAAAGAAATAACCTATTACCCATGACAGGAAGTAACCTCATTGATTCCTCTGGTGAAATATTGCTACTTAGTAGCTGCTACCACAAGTTGTACCTAATACTTTGATATTATTTTCTGTGCTTTCATCCAGTGTTGTTACTACTCTTACTAAATACCTTCAATTTATTAAATCTGAGGAGTTGTACTGGAGAGATGGTTCAGTGGTTAACAGCACTGACTGCTCTTCCAGAGGTCCTGAGTTCAATCCCCAACAACCACATGATGGCTCACAACTATCTGTAATGGGATCCAATGCCCTCTTCTGGTGTGTCTGAAGAGAGCTACAGTATACTCATATAAAACAAACAAATAAATCATTTGCCCAGCAGTGGTGGCACACACCTTTAATCCCAGCACTTGGGAGGTAGAGGCAGGCAGATTTCTGAGTTTGAGGCCAGACTTGTCTACAGAGTGAGTTCCAGGACATCCAAGGGTACACAGAAAAACCCTATCTCGAAAAACCAAAAAAAAAAACAAAACAAAACAAAAAAAACCAACAGCAATAACAACAGCAACAACAACAACAACAACAACAACAACAAAAAACAACAAAAAAAACCTGAGGAGTTAAAAAGGTTTGATTATAAATGAAAAATATTTGTATCTTACTAAAATGTCTCTCTAGTATCTTGCTGAATTCAAATGTCCTAAGGATAAAATCAGACTACATCACAGATGTTAATTTCAACTTAATTTCATAAAGAACATAGGAACAGTTCCTTTTGCTTTTATTTTATTATTTTATTTCTTTAATGATAATAATATAAATATATTCTCATATAGAGAAAAATAAAATAGGGTCTAATATTTAAAATATTTTGCTTGATTAATACAAATCACTAATTATATATCACTTTTCAGTAGTATTTTTAATTCCTAAATCTCTCATCTCCCTGTGTGGGGATAATATTAAGTAATGGTCCCTCCAAATGTATCTGGCAAAGATGTTTATTGCTATGCCAGATAGTCATAACAATAGTCAGTAAGAATGAGAAAAAAAAACATGTTAATTAAACTTAGCTTTTATAAATACTGCTACTTCTTTGGAAGCATTAGCTTTAATGTCAAGGAAGAGTTCATTTAGAAATAAGCTGTAGAAAAAGGAATTGCCAACTACAAATATTAATGTTATAGATTATGGAACCCTTTGTTTAGGTCATGATTACTGCATTTTTCATGACCCTTTATAATATTTTAGTTTTGTTGATACCTTGGTAGCTCTAGTCAGCCTAAAAATTAGTGTATTTTTACTGTCCTTATAAGGAAGCTATTAAATTACATCTCACCTATTATATAATCACATAGATGGAGGTTCATTCCATAGAAATGTTTTGTTTGAAAACTGTGATTGCAATGATGTTGAATTTTGAAGGATAAATAAAGTGGGCAGGTGGACATGACTGCCAGATGGTACATAATTGCAAAGAAAGATGTAAAGTCAGGTGGAATGCCTGGTGGTGCCTACCAGGATCAAAAGGGGTAAGAGCGAATGAAGAGCTGCCTTCAGTGTGATCATTCACACAATTCTTTGGAATATATACTGTGAAGTCCTACTTCCAATTGGCAATATGGAGTATGTCAGGTAACTTGCCTATAATTCTGTTGTACTCTGTATATTATCTCCACGGGGATTGTTATGATCAGTGAAAATCTATTCCTACAAGGATCAGTGAATATCTATTATCCTACCATTGGGTATAGGTTGAAGTCCTATAACCTTCATAAAGTTTGGATTTTGAGAAACTCTTGGACAAATAAAAAATGAAACCCTGGTATTGGTTTGCCTCTGCCTCCCAAGTGCAGGGGTTAAAAGCATGCACCACCGCTGCTCAGCTCAACCCTGGTATTGTTAATAGTCCTAAGGATTTAACAATAATCTAATATGTAAGCAATGTATGTAGTAAAGTAGCTCTATTTCATTTAACTATCAGTATATCACCTACCTAATGATCTATCTATAGTTTTCTTCTTTCTTATCTATAACTGAAATTAGATGTACTCTACATTTTGGTGGAATCTGAAAAGACAAGCAGACTGAAAACATACTCCTTTTCATCAAGAATCTTGTGACTTAAGTGAACAATTATTTTTCTTAAGATACTTATATAAGAAAAGAAATTTTCTATGTGGAACTGGAAACTACCCTGCCATCTGCCAGTAGTACTTTGTTAACCATTTAGCAAAATATAACCCCATGGAGTTTACATTTCAGCTTAATATTTCAATTCTGCTCAGGAGAAAAGCAACTTTTAAAGAGTTGTTATCGGCAGAAGTGATGAATCATACTTTCTTTTTTTTTTTTTTTTTTGAGCTTTAGTGACTTTTATTTTTTTTAACTTTTATTACATTATGATGAGAAAAGTTACATGATTTCAATTTGTCTGAATTTGTTAACATTTAAAAACATACTTTAAGTAAATAGAATTAAATCACGTTCTTGTTTCTCTTTTGTACCCCAACTCCTCCCAGAGACCCCCTCTTCAATACCTACAATATCTTTTTTGTCATATTCCTTAAAATTTATAAAATGTTATAATAAAAAGAGTATCATAAAAGTTGTTTGATATAAAACAATCAATTTAACAGTGTTATGTAGATGCTTGTCTACAGCAATACTGCAAATACATACGCTTTTCTCACTATAAATTTCAAATAACTCCAAACATATTAACTGTATATTTCAAAATAGTACATCACTACTAGTATTTTCTTAAATGAACATAAATATGTAAAATCTTTTTGTTTGTTTGTTTTGTATTTAGTAGAGTTTAAAATCTTGGCTCTTTCTGTGGTACAAGCCCAAAATAAGAACAATTTTTAGACATTGGATTTCATTGTAATAAG
>JADRCD010171805.1:0-21915 GCA_019843815.1 Montemys delectorum
CCCCCCCCTCAGGAATCTCCTGAAATATTCTAGTTGTCCCTCTGAGGTGGTAGGATTTACACCCTACACAAGCTTGTGGAAGCTTCCTAGGAAGAAGTGGAAAGTCACAGACAACACAAGCTTTATGATTCTAGATTCGCTTTCCTATTTCATTAATTTATATGCAAAATATAAATAAATAATCGATCATTATGTAATTATTCATTCTTTCTATTCTCAATCTTTGCACATGTCGCTGTCATTCCTGGGGCCTGGTATGTGGCTGTCCAGTGTCTGCTGATTCTTTCCCCATTCTACTGGGAAGAAGACAAAACCATTTGACAGAGGTGTGAGAGTTGAGGATAAACCGTTATGCCACAAAACAAAGTGTTTACCGTTTCTCTCTGTCTCTCTCCCTTTTCAGAGAAGCTTAGATTTCTATGAAGAGTAAAAACGGGAGCTGGGAATGGTGGTATATTCCTATACCATGGGAGAGAGAGAGAGAGGAAGGCGGATCACCAGTTCTAGGCCAGCTAGGGTTGCAGACCCAGACCTCCATCTCGATGGCAAATGAACAAAACCAAACAAAAATTAAGAGGCAGAAACCAAACACGAGTCAAGAATAGGAGTTCAAGGAAATATTGAAAATATCGATAGGGAAGGATGGGAGTGTAGGGAGAGAAATGAGTAGAAGAGGTTGCATTGAAAAAGAAGAGGCAGGGCCTGCTGGTGAGCCTCAGACCTGTGTGCCTGAGGCTTGACCTTCAGTCCTGCAACAAACACCAAGAAGTATTTTAAAAATCCAAAAGGGGATATGTTATCAGAGAGAGTAGTGATGCAAAAGCACTTTTAGATTATTTTTTATGTAAAATTGAAGCTCTAAATACAATTCGTACTTGACTAAAGCTCTGTTTCCCTTGTGTCTTCTGCAGAGCCAAAAAAGAAACAAAACATCGAAGTGCTGGAAAGAGTGCACAGCGACTACAGGATGTCCTGTTACATTATCTGGTCAGGCAGAGCCATGACTCACTGTATAGTTTGACACATCGGAAATAGGTTTATTGTGCATCAGTCCTCTCCCTCATAAATATTAAACACACAGATGTGATGATAACAACCTATCTCTGTCCTAATATAAAGGTTTCTGATGTACTTTCTCTTTTGGAAAGGGAAGAAACTTCAGACATATTGATGATAAGAAAAAGTATAGGAACCTCACGTTAAACTGCCTTTGAAGCACCCCAACTTCCTGCAGCTCCCCTTCTGAAGGTGGAGAGTAATAAATGGTGTAAAAAAAAAAAGTTATCCTGTGCGTTTCACCATTGTCTTCCAAAGCTGGATGGCATTTGCCCAACTACAGAGCCTCCAGCCCTTCCCCCGTTGCAGAAGGATGTGCTGTGGGTGGGAGGGCACTTCAGTGGCAGAGTGCTTGCCTAGCACGCTCCAGGCTCTGGGTTCTATCCTAAGCACAAGAGGGATGATATATTTTAAAACTCACTAGTAACTGAAGAATAATAATCGCAAATATAAGTTGAAGAATAATAATTATTCACATAATCACAAAAAAGGGACCAACATGTTTTCTCATTGTGAAGATGTAAAAACAAATTTCATGCATTTAATTCTAACGATCCTTTGAGAAATGAAACTAAATGAAGAGCCCACGGTGGAGGAATCGTCTTCCTCTTTTTAAAATGGCAGTGCTTTTTTTAGGAGCCTAGAATGTCTGCTGTACACACACTCCTTGATTACATTGCGTCAGAGAATCTCAGTGTCAACTTTCAGTATATGACAATCACATTGTTGTTGTGTTGTTCTGTATTTAAGACAGGGTCACACTTTGTAGTTCAAACTCACCTGGGATTCACTACATAGCTCAAGCTGGTCTCAAACTTGCGGTCATCCACCTTGCCCAGCTTCCCAACCGCTGGAACTACAGGTGGGAGCAAATAGTGCCATCAGGCCATATCATTTGTGAAAAGAAATACTTTTGCAAAGAAAGAAAATGTCCTGGAGTCCTATCACTGAACATGCTAAATGATAAAATCTAGCCTTAGTTTTAGACCTTTCAGCCATTTGCAGATTTTGACCTAGTATCGTGTGTGTGTGCAGGGTAGCAAGTGTACAAATACATGTGTATGCATATGGGTATGTGTGCTGGGGTTTGTAGGGCACAGTGTGTATAGGATGACACATGCACACAGATATGTGAGTGTATTGTATTTGTATAGGGAAGATGTGTTCAAGGTGTTTTTAAAGGTCAGAGTGTATATGTAGAAGTATATTGTAAGTAAACATTGTAAGCTTGTGTATGTTTATGGATGAATATAGGGATGTACTGGGCTCTCAAGACACATGTGCTAACCTCATGGAAATGCAGATATTTGTGTGCATAGGCTATTACTGGGAAATATATTCTAGGATAATATTCTGAAAGTGAATTGGCTATGTGAGGGGGTTATGATATTAGAAGCTAAAGACACCGGTTATGGGAAGCTGGACTGTGCAGAGCCTTCAGATCCAGGACAAGCACTGAGACATCACTGAGAACAGTGGAGAGTTGCCGATCCCCCAGCTAGCAGGACAGATACTTTGAATAACCCCAGCAGCCACAATGCTTCTGCTGAACTGAGGGGTTTATTTGATGGTTGGGTGGCATTAGGGATAAAGCGAGAACAAAGAACCTGATTGTCACTCTGTGAAGTTCCATTTTCTGAAGGACAGGGACTTGGTTCCTTTAGGCAAGGGAGTTGCTGCTAAGAAAAGCATAGACTCAAATCTCTACTCCAACTCTTACTAAACTGTGAGATAGGGTCTCACTGTGTAGCCTTCGATGGTCTGAAACTTTCTGGGTAGATTGAGCTAGCCTTGAACTCATAGAAATCTACTGGCCTCTGCCTCTCTAGTGCTGGAATTTAATGTCTGTGCCACCATGTCTTACATCCACTCTAGCCCTAAAAAGCTTGGAAAGTGGTGAACTCAGTAAAACTTGAGGATATTTTAAAAATTTTTATTTCTATCATTTATCTATGGAACCCAAAGCCTTACTCGCGTTCAGTACATAACTCTGTCACTGAGCCCCAACTGTCTATTTTTAAATAGGAATAAGATTTTCTTGAACTGACCTGGAGATTTAATCAAACAACACAAATGACTTAGTGTAACTTGATTCATGGAAAATTCTCACGGAGAAAGTAGAAGAGGAAGAAGAAGAGAAAAAATAGGGACTTATGAGGACTGCCATGTTTGGTAGAGAAATAGAGCTTATTCTGACTCTGATCCTTCAATCCATTTCTAGGGTATCTAATTCAGTGTCTAAGTTTGACTATTTTCAGACTGCGGGGAATAATACCTTCTATACACATAGATATGGGGATATGATGCAGAATATTATCCACATGCCATAGCCATCTGTGTGAAGGCAGTAAGTAAGAAAATAAATAACCACGCGTAAAAGTGATGAGCTTGTGGTAGGAAAAGACAGTACCTGCTTTTTGGCTCAGGATAGTGAGACAGGGATGTCTACTCAGGATGATTTTCTTTCTTCAGTGACAGGCAAAGGATAACTCTTTGAGGTGTGGGATGAACAGTCAACTCAACTCCAGGTCCAAGAGCTATGTGTCAGATCTCAGTCAAGTGTGAAAAGCAAAGTAAAGATAAAGTAAAAAGAAATGATGGCCTGTGTGCTCTACCCTGTCAGTATAGGGGTCAATGAAATGTTTCTTCTGCAGGGAATCCTTACAGTTTGCTGTCGTCTGCATTTTTTGTATTGTATGTTGATAGTATCTGAACGATGGGCCTCTACTTAGTAGATACTTAAGGTCGATTGAAGTCATGAGAACATGACATCTGTAATAGGATTAGTGGATTCATAAGAGGCTAAGACACAGTTGAATTGAGTAGGATGTGTGTGTGTGTGTGTGTGTGTGTGTATGTATGTATGTATGTATGTGTGTGTGTATAAGTCAGAAGACAACCTCAGGTTTTGATTCTCACAAGCTGTTCATCTTTGGTGTGGAGTAGAGTGGGAACAACGTCTCTTATTGCCCTGGAGCTCACTGAGTGGGCTAAGTGCAGGGCCAGTACGCTCCAGGGAGTCACCTCACTCTGCCTACTGAGCATGTGAGGGTCAACACCTGAGGTTGTCTTCCGACTTACACACACACACACACACACACACACACACACACACACACCCCACTGCCACCACCACCACCACCTCCACCACCACCACCTCCACCACCACCACCACCACCACCTCCACCTCCACCACCACCACCACCACTTCCACCACCACCACCACCACCTCCACCTCCACCTCCACCACCACCACCACCACCACCACCATATCTGAGATTTCTTTTTTCTTGAGAGCTGGGGATAGAATGCAAGTGGTCCTGTCTATAAGAAAGGCACTCTAAAGACTGAGCTACCTCCTCAGCCACTAAATTGGGAATTGCTCTGTAGCTGAGAGTGACCTGGAATTTGTTACTAGTAGCCCTAGGGCTGAACTCCCATTTCCCATTCTGCCTCAGTCTCCTGAGTTCTGCAATTACAGACAAGCACTTTCATGACTTAATCCACACATTCAGTCAACATAGAGTTACACAGGAGCACTTGTTGTGTGCTAGCTTCTCTGATGGGTGGGGATAATCTATGGTGTTAGCCATGGAAATTGAATCTCATGAAGATTGAACTTGCTGGAGTGTCTCTGGGGGTGGGTAGAGAAGGCCAGTCTTCAAGCTTCAGCCTAGGCTTGCTCACAGTTTAGGGGTTCACCCAGGGAAGCTGTGTAGAAATCTCTCCTGACAAACAGAAACTAGACTTAAGAGAAGAACAAATAACACATTTGTTTTGTGAAGTACAAAACAAATTTAGCTAGCCTTCTATAATTTTCTTCATTACAAGTGCTGATGTTTTAGAATACTGAAACCTAACTGACAGAAATAACTCTCTGGAGTTTTTCAAGCATTGTGCCACAGAAAAGAGAATGACACTTAGAGAGAAAATAAGTGAAATGCCTGGCTGAGCAGTAAGCTATCTTTTAAGTTCACAGTAAGAGGAATGGTCTTTGTTTAGCATGATCATATGCAACTATAGTCCCAGCTTCTTAGGAGGACAACAACCACTCCATTCCAGGAGTTTGAGGCTAGCCTAGGCAACAGAGTGAGACCTGATCTCAAAACAAGCCAACCATCAAAAACAAAATAGACAAGACCCAAAACAAGTCTAAAAACAGCCTAAGCTAAAAACAAACAAAGCCTACATGGATTTTTTCCCCCTGTAAATAGAACTTTCTAGTTGAGTTTGAGACTGGTAGCAAGTTTCAGTCCAATGAACATCTTTTTTTTTTTTTTTAAGTGAGACAGAAATAAATCAAAAATAAATTTGTTTCTGATCTATTTCAGTTTAAATAACAAAAAATAAAGTGGAACTTTCAGTCAAACATTGAAACTGACATTACTGTGAAAAAAGGAATTTCTGAGTGAAGAAGTCTCGCTTTCTTAGCTTACCCTCAAAATCAATGCAGTGTGAATGAATTAACATGTTCCAGATGAATTATTCTAAAGGGACATTGCTCAAGATAGTAAAAATAAATTGAATACAACCATGTTGTAAATATAGAAAAGAGAGAATCCCATGAACTAAAGGCAGACTCAGCAAATGTAAGGGACCTTGGGCTGTTGGGGCAGGAGATATGACAGTGTTTTTAAAGAATATTTTCTTGTTTGTTTATTTTGTTTAAATATAACATCTCTTGATTACATTGATCAATTTTAAATGATCAAAATGTAATTGTAAAAAAACAAAAAAAAACCATATAATTGTAATTAATCAATTACATTGAGTTTTATCTATTATATCTTCATGCTGGTGAGCTTATTGATTGAACATACTCCAAAATTTATATGTTGATGTCTCTGAAATTTCAATATTTTATATTGTTGTTTTATTTGGAAGGAGGATCTTTTAAAAAGTAACTCAGCTAAGATGAAGTCACAAGAGTGAGCCCTAATCTAATGTGACTGGCGTCCTCATAAGAACAAAAATCTAATTTGGGACCAAGACATGGCTCAGCGGTTAAGAGTCTCCACTGTCCTTTCGGAGGCCCAGAGTTCAGTTACCATCACCCATGTTTGGCAGTTCACAACCACCTGTGACTCTACATCCAGAGAATATGACACTCACACACAGAAAATAGTAAAATAATTTTATTTTATTTTTATTGACTTAAGTTTTATTGCATTATGATGATAAATGATATATAATTTCAATTTATCTGAATTTGTTAACATTTAAAAACATATTTTAAGTAAATAGAATTACATCACATTCTTGTTTCCCTTTTGTACCCCAACTCCTCCCAGAGACCCCCCTCAATACCTGTGATACCTTTCATTTTTTTAATTTTGTCATATTCTTTAAAATTTATAAAATATTATAACAATAAAAATGAGTATTATAAAAGTTGTTTGATATAAAACAATCAATTGAACAGTCTTATGTAGATGTTTGTCTACAGCAATACTGAAAATACATGTTTTTCTCAACACAAATTTTGAATAACTCCAAACATATTAACTGTATATTTTAAAATAATACATCACTACTAGTTTTTTTTTTAAATGAACATTAACAAAGTCTTTTTGTTTGTTTGTTTGTTTGTTTGTTTGTTTTGGTTTTAGTAGAGCTTAAAATCTTGGCTCTTACTGTGATACAAGCCCAAAATAAGAACAATTTTTAGACATTGGATTTAATTGTAATAAGGCTGTACTTCAATGGCTCTCACATCACCAAAGGATTTTACCTCCGTAGTAGCTAAGCTAAGAGTTGACAGTTCTGTTGCACCAAGGAATGAATTGTAGGCACAATTTTTGGATACAGATTTCCTGTTATGGTCAAAGCTATTTGACTTGAGTAATAGCTTCATTCTTCATTCTCAGCCCACAGGGAACAGGTTATATTCTGGTGGCACATGCCTTTAATCCCAGCACTTGGGAGGCAGAGGCAGGCAGATTTCTGAGTTTGAGGCCAGCCTGGTCTACAAAGTGAGTTCCAAGACAGCCAGGGCTATACAGAGAAACTCTGTCTCAAAAAACAAAAACAAAAGCAAAAACAAAACAAAACAAACAAACAAACAAAAGAAATGGTGTGTGTATTAAGATGGTCTATCCATGAAGACATTCATCAACTGTTTCAATGAACAATGGTTCTGCTTGGAGGGTGGCACAGAATTAGGTGAGGGTACGAATTTGGTTCATTGGCTATGATGATTTTGAAAAGCATTCATCTAAGAAAAAGAGTAACTTATAAAGTCCTCTTCTTCAAAATTGATACAATATTTATAAATATCAAGCAAAGCATTCAGTCTCACTCTTTATTGTTCTCTTATAAGCCACCTCCTAAATTAATTATCTATGTTTCTTTTGGCTGTATAAATAATTTTGAAACATATAAGCTGTTCTGAAAACCATAGTATGGTGTAAAAGCATCAAATAAACAATCCTACTAATAGAGAGGCTGAGATAGGAGAAGCATGATTTCAAGACCATTATGTGACACACAGCAAGACACTGTCATGTACAAACAAGCATAAAGTGTGTATAGATTGTACAATATTGGACCTATTTCTCCAATTACCAAATTAGAGAGACCATTGGATGGTAGCCAACAAATTTCTAATTCCTCATATTTTTAAATTTCAATCAGTTAGGATATGTTGGTAATATATTAATTTTCATGTTAAGAGCTATGAAGAAAAAGTAATTGTTACTTCCTGTTATTTTTGTTGTTAGAGGTGGAATTATGTTTGTATTGATTTGTTGAAAGATTACTCTCTTGCTTCTTCTAGGATGTAGTTTTGCTCCTTATGTTGATGTTTTCCATCTACTATCATTTGTAGGGCAGGATTTGTGGAAAGATATTGTGTAAATTTGGTTTTGTCATGAAATATTTTGTTTTCTCCATCTATGGTATTTGAGAGTTTTGCTGGGTATAGTAGCCCAGGCTGGCATTTGTGTTCTCTTAGGGTCTGTATGACATCTGCCCAAGATTTTCTGGTTTTCATAGTCTCTGGTGAGAAGTCTGGTGTAATTCTGATAGGCCTGCCTTTATATGTTACTTGACCTTTTCCCCTCACTGCTTTTAATCTTCTTTCTTTGTTTAGTGCATTTAATGTTTTTATTATTATGTGACAGGAGGAATTTCTTTTCTGGTCCAGTCTATTTGGAGTTCTGCAGACTTCTTGTATGTTCATGGGCAGCTCTTTCTTTAGGTTAGGGAAATTTCCTTCTATAATTTTGTTGAAGATATTTATTGTCCCTTTACGTTGGAAATCTTCACTCTATTCTATACCTATTATTCTTAGGTTTGGTCTTATCATTGCATCCTGGATTTCCTGGATGTTTTGGGTTAGGAGCTTTTTGATTTTTACATTTTCTTTGACTGTTGTGTTAATGTTTTCTATGGTGTCTTCTGCCTCTGAGATTCTCTCTTCTGTCTCTTGTACTCTGTTGGTAATGCTTGCATCTATGACTCCTGATCTCTTTCCTAGGTTTTCTGACTCCAGGGTTGTCTCCCTTTGTGATTTCTTTAATGTTTCTAGTTCCATTTTCAGATCCTGTTTGAATCCTGTTCCATTTACTTCACCTGTTTGATTGTGTTTTCCTATATTTCTTTAAGGAATGTTTGTGTTTCCTCTTTAAGGGCTTCTAGCTGTTTACCTGTGTTCTCCTGAATTTCTTTAAGGGAGTTATTTATGTCCTTCTTAAAGTCCTCTATCATCATCATGAGAAGTGACTGTAGATATGAATCTTACCTTTCTGGTGTGATGGTATATCCAGGACTTGCTTTGGTGGGAGAATTGGGTTCTGATGATGCCAAGCAACCTTGGTTTCTGTTGCTTATTTTCTTATGCTTGCCTTCCACCATCTAGTTATCTCTAGTGCTACCTGCTCTGAGTAAATCTAACTGGAGCCTGTCCTTCCTGTGATCCTGGTTGCGTCAGATTTCCTCAGAGTCAAACTGGCTCTGGGATCCTGTGATTCTGGATACTGTGATCCTGGGCCCATTAGAGGGCCTTAGAATAAAGCTTCCTCTGGGTGTTGTGGGATTGGCTATGGAGTTTTCACTCAAGTCTGCACAGACCATAAGGAACCCCGTGCCACTGGACTGACAGAGATCCTGTGTGCCTGGGTCCCGCTATATGCAGTTACTCCTGGTATTGGGACAGATGTTGTGTCCTCCTCACCTCTGTTCCTCAATAATTTTAGAAATAAAGAAATAACATCTAAAATGGCACAGGGCTCCAAGAAAAGAGATCATTTCTAGATCTGGCCCCAGTAAAAGCAACACAAGGTCAAAAACTGTCAAAAGTGAACTTAAACATGACAGGGACAAAACCAGGAGGCTACCATCAAGGGTACTCTATTGCCACAACTCAGACAAGTATAATATAAAATAATGAAAGTAACACACTGAAACAGATTATAACTTGTAAGATAAATTAGAAACCATAAGTCTAAGCTGCTATTTAAATGGAAAGTGGTTAATGTTTAATAATATGCTTATTAATAATAAAGGAGAAATGCAAAATGAAAAGAACTTGGCAAACAATTTAGACATAGGTTCAGAATAGCCAGGCAATATAGGAACACTTTGACCTTTTAGGATGCCGGACACAACAGCACTTCTGTAATGTTCTGCCACAGACAAAGCCTGAGAGAAATCATCACAAGATATGTCAGGCAGGGTCCTTTCTATAAAATAACTGCCTTGTATACCCCAAAGGTCACTAAGGAAGGACAGAGACACTACAGTAGTCTGATTCTGAGACACTTTGACTCGCCATAATGTCTCATGCTGGGTGTGGGATCTCTGTTTTAAGGATATTGGTTGGGATGGATGACTGGCAAAGCTTAAAAGACTCATGAAGTTAATTTAGGTATGAGAAAGGTATTTATCCTGGTTTTCCAGGGGGCAGGCCTCCAGCATGCTAAACGAATATTCTATCTCTGAGATTCTGCCCTAGGAATTGTATAGGGTGGTAGCAGGTGGTAGCAGGCCTTTTCATAATTTAAATGCACATACAACCAAATTGGGAGATGGCCATCATTGAAAAAGAGAGTTGTGCTGAACATGGTGGCACATGCCTGCAACTGTAGCCCTGTGGAGGCTGAGGAAGGAGAATTAGAGGCTTCAGGAAGAGACATTGGAGGAGGAGAAAGAAGAGAAGGAAGGAGAGGAAGAGGAGGAAGATATTGTGAGTTCCCAAGAGGAAAGGCCAGGCAATTAGGAGGGAGTGGGTAGGGCACACAGTGAGTCACCAGGTTAGTCAGGAAGCAGAGAGAGCAGGAAGCAAAGAGAAAGAAAGAAAGAGGGGGACAGAGAGACAGAGAGAGACACAGAGAGAGGGGGTTAGAGATGGTTTCCATGGAAAAAGAGCAAGCATGGCAGGATGAGAAGGTATAGGAAGGGCAGCATAAGCAGTCTCAGGGACATAGAGTTGTCCCTAGTCAGTTGCCTGGACCTGGGGTGACAGATCAAGGACTGTGGCCCATAGAGGGAAAGTTCAAGTCTTGGTCATAGATTGGTTGTTTGAACAAGAAAGGGGAGCTTCCTGGTCGAGCAGTGACTCTTGCTAGGAACTAACTAGGTATGAAATCAGAAATCCTCTCACAACCAAGGCCCCAGATGTCACTATGTAAACATACAGAAAACAAAAGACATGGTTGAAACAGCTAGGATAACAAGCCTGCACCTCAGCGTCCAGTGCCTGGGGTGGGATATTTCTGTATCCTACTACAAGGCTTCCTAGAAATTTAAGATTTTTAATTTTTTATTCATTTATTTTAAGACTTCATTGATGTTGGAAGAAAGAAACAACAGAGAATAATTTACAGCAATATCCCTAACTTCTCCCCCAAACCACTGAGAATGCTGGACATTCTCAGTGGCCATTTTTTACATGCTTAGCATACTTCAAGAGTCTAGAACATTATGGCACATGGCATGAGTTAAATGTGATTAGAACAAGAGAGTGACCTGCTAATGAATGGACAGGCCTGTTGCCTCTTCTGTGTGGTCACCCTGTGAGCTCCCCATCAATTCTCAGCCCACCTATACCCATGAGGGACATTGCTTTTTCTCTTAATTAAAAATTCATAATACTCTGGAAATTTTCAATCTAGTATGAGCACCTAATAAACTACCTTCAGGTTGAGGAACTGAAGAGATAGCTCAGTTGGTAAAGTGCTTGTCACAGAAACATGCGAACTTAAGTTTGGTCCCTAGTACCCACATAAAATACCAGGTGTGGTCATCTCTTGCCTGCAACTCCAGTGCTTGGGAAGGCAAGAATAAACAGGAGAGTCCCTGGGGCTCACTAGCTAGTCAGTCTAGTTCAGGGTTCAGTGAGAGATCTTGGGTCAAACACAAACATGGAGAACAATTGAGGAAGATCCTCAACCTCTGACCTCCCACACATGTGGGTGTGTGTCCTCACACACCTGCATACACACACATGCCATGGACCGGGTTCGTTATGGGGACCCCATTTTCCGTGGGATGAGAGTTCTGGTCAGGTGGGCAACAGGTGGGTGGATGACAGAGTCAACACAAGAGTGTGCTGAATCAGAATGTATTTGTACAAGGTAAAATTCAGGCTTAAATAGCATATAGCAAGCAGGGCAGATGACAAGAGTCACATAGGCGGGCAAGGGTTACAACAAGGTCATTGGGATTAGAGAGCAAGACTGAGATCACGTAGGCAAGTGACCGCCACATCAAACACAAATATGCACTCATAAAAAATACCTTCATGCTGGCTTTTTTGTTGCTAGTTGACATCCTCTTCAATTCTAAATGTACAGTCAGAACTCTACATGCACTATTGAGTCTGCAAGTACCTTTTATTAATTCTGGGTAGAATAGATGGGTGGCCATAATATTGCAAATTATGGATGAGATGAGAAAATGAAAGTTTTAAATTACTTTATGTATTTTATGGAACTTTTGTCACTATATTACCAGGGGATCAAGCAGGCTATGTGGCTTCAGTTTCAGGACAGCATTGTCCTTGGAAAGAGAAGCCAGAGGTAATGGCTGCTATAATACATTAGCTTAGAAGATAGAGGAAATGGATGGGAAACAATGGTAATTGTGGAGCTATTCATCTTCCTGTCCCACCAATCTACCCTCCACTGGTCTTGTGGATGGCTATGGGCTAAAGAAACTGGAAGAGCAGTTGGGGATGCTGAGCAGAAAAAGGAAGGAAATTCTGTATTCTCAGGACCATCTGATAGGGACCCCATCCTAGTTTGTTACTTTTTAAAGATAACAGTGTGTAGAGACACAAAGGTCACAGGCCACCAGAGCTAATGAAGGACCATTATGCCACTCACATAGATGCTAAGGACAACTAAAACTGAGTCACAGCGTTGTGTGAGGTGGGAAGTATAGATTCATAAATGATGGAACCACAATGAGATATTCTAGAAAGAGTTTGGAGGTGGGATTTTTTTTTTTAAGTAACACTAAAGCTGTAGCATTCGATAGACTAGATGTGTACAGACACCAGCCACTAGGAAATCAGGGAGAAGAGCAGAAAGGAAGGGAGAGAGAGGGAGAGAGAGAGGAGAGAGACAGAGACAGAGACAGAGACAGAAGAAGAGAAGAGAAGAGAAGAGAAGAGAAGAGAAGAGAAGAGAAGAGAAGAGAAGAGAAGAGGAGAAAGGAAGAAGGAGGGGTGACATCTCACATGGAAAGTCAGGAAGAGTGAAGCTATTCTGTTTCATCATGTGTGTTTGGTATTTTGTGGCTGACTTTACTATTTTATTTATTTCATGTCACGAGTAATGCAGACAACCACACATAATCCTCAGACTCACCAATGACTTGCTCAGCTAGGAGAGATTGTGGACACCCCCACTAGCCTGCCTTAGGGATGTTACAAAGACCAAAGTCACTCTGACTGTTCAAGAATTTTCCGTTGAAATTGTATAGCTGGGATGAAGACTTGAAATGGTCTGGAAAGGCTTTTCTGTATTTACGCTTTGGAAAAGAAAATGTGCTATGAGTTATAACCCTTGTCCTTTTGTCTTGTTTGATGATCCCTGGGCAAAGTGGCTGCAGGGATCCTCAACGCAGTCCTTGAGGGGAGAGCTGGAGATTTCTAGTGCTTCGAAGCAGACTCAAAGCAATGTGTCCCCAATGTGCATGGAAAATGGGAGGGATAGTGTTAAGGCCTATCTGTCACTGCAAACAGATTCTTCCTGGAAGTTTCCCTGTCCTCAGAAAGCCTGAGAAGCACTTGTCACCAGAGCATGAGAACTGGGTAATCTTGGGCATTCAATGTATGTGGCACTCAACATAAGCCTAGTTTGTTGCATTCTTCACAAGTGACCAATTGATATCTTTCTTAGGAGCTGATGATTTGCCCTGTGCTGGAAATAACCCTTTGAGCCACTTGGAAAGGAGATGGACAATTTATAGGGGAAAACAGAAATAAAAAGGGAAAGGCCATGACTGTTCCTAGGTTTGGTAGAGAAGAAAGTTACAGATAAAAGGAAGAATATAGCCAAAGGCAGGGACATCTGGGAGAGTCCAGAGTGGATGTGACCCTGAGCCATGTGAGGAGAGTGGGGAGGGAAGAGCAATAGCCAAATCAAGAGGCTAGGAGGGTAAAGAGTAGATGGGGAAAAAACTCAGGTAAGTAAATAGTTGTATTGTATAGGGATGGGCAGCTGTTGCAAAGGCAGCCCAGGCCCTTGGTTGGAGAAGTTTAGAATAGGAGGTGGGGTGTGTCACCAATACTTTGTAACAGACACAGAGATGTAGGGAGAACCTGGGGGTTCTGCTTTGATATGTCAATGGGCACCTCAGTTATTGATCCCCAGTTTGGAACCTAATGGCCATCATCAAGAACCATCTGCATCTCAGGCTTCCGTGAGTGTGTCCCACCCTAGCTGCATTCTCAGAGATAAGTTTGAATCTATTTCTCTGCAGCCTCTTTGGATGGTTGTACTACTCCTGTAAATCCACATCTGTCTTTTTACTCTGCTCAAAATTTTGAATAAAAAGTTAAAATGTATTTAGGCCATCCATCAGATTTTGATATGGAGAGAGATGAAAGGGACCATTTAGATGCTCCTGGACCCCACAGATATTCAGCATCATAAATAGGTCCTAAGACCTTGTCATTCTCTATCTCTCCTTACTTGTTCAGAAAGGCCTTTATTACATTAAGCTAAATTTCTTCTTGTACAGTTTACAAAATGGCTCAATGGTAGGGTACTTGTTCAGCATTCACAAGACCCTTGCTTTGATTCCCAGAATCACAATAAATGGGCAAAACTATAATATAAGCACCAAAATAAAACAAAACAAAACAAAACTGAATTAGATATAAAACCAGACAAGGGTAATCCAGCAATGCCTGGTTACTGGGCTCAGCATTACTCTTAACCAATGCTTTTGTGTTAGGCAGGCTACAGCCTTCTGGCAAGAGAAGGCTTGACTATGAAACCACATCTTCTGCATCCATATGGCAACATGCATAGACTGTCAGTAGGATGTGCTGCTAATGAAAAATCATAGGTCAATGTTTTAGATTAAATGTTTATACTGGATCCAATAAATGAAACTAAAAATAAAAATTGAGCTACTCAGGCTAAAATTCCATCTCATAAAGCAAAGGAAGCTTTGTATCAACCTCTTGAGAGATGAAGAGTAGAAGACAGCTGAATCCCCACAGGCTGGTTTTCATAGCTTTGCAATGAGAATTCTCCTCCTCAGTTCATAGAAAAGACAGCTGGAGGGTTCTGATGTTGTCTGACATTCTGGTTGTAATTATCTCTATAAAAATTACAATTTCAAAATGACCAGTCTGGCTTTTGTCCACTGTTTCTATCTCTCTCAAACCTTCTCTATACAAAACCAACCTATTTAGCTTACTGCATTTTAGGGAATAAAGACTTGCCCAATCCTAGAAGACAGAATAAGGCCAATAAACTAAACCCATTGTAGTTTATTATGTTCTTGGGGGTTCTTAAGAGATCAACAATAAGTAGTCAACCTTGATGCTCTCCGATGCTGACCAAAATTTCATGTGGCTCGTGAATACAGAGTGAAAATATCCTGTCACGTGCTAAGATAGATTCTAACTATACAGCTCAGGCTGGTCTTGAACCTAAGAATCTATTTCAGCCTTCTAAAGGTTGGCATTACCAATGTGGGCCACAAGCTCAGCAAGAATAATGACTTCATGCCAGGTGATATTCAGAGCTGTTGATGATAGAATCACAGAGACAAAGAGCTAGGAGGCTACATGGCCTCTGCCCAGTGACATTCTTTCTAGCATTTTCTGTTGATGCTTGAAAAAGCTTCAAAAATAGTGCCTTTCTAGGGTCTCTAAAAGTGAGAGCATGATAAATGTTGATAAAGATAGAAAGAAGGGGGAATAAAAGAAATAGTAATAGGTTAAAAGGAAAGACATACTAAAGACTCCATGGTGGCTAATTCCTGAAATTCAGTATTCAGGTGTCAGAGGCAGGAGGAGCCTGAGTTTAATGCCTGCTTGTGCAACCACAAGGACAAAGCCAGAAATGCCATGCTTGTCTTTTGTAATACAACGCTACAAGCAAGGACTGTTGCTTAATGTGACACAAATAACTCAGAAGGGAGAAGAGTAAATCACCAATTACCAAGGAAGGAAACCTGTTGCAGGCAGCTCAGTGAGGAACAGCCCAGGGGCTTCTCTGGGCCGTTTAGCAAGGTTATATTCCAAGTATTCCCACAGATCTGACAACTGGGGTGCTCATCAACCATTATGTTACGGAAATCATTATGTTAAGCAATTGAGTAGAGCAAAGTCTTTTGACACCCCATTGTAATACAAAAAACGGTATAAGCAACATAAAGTATAGAAACAAAATTGATAAAATGTAACCCTACTTAGAGCAAAAAAAAAAAGGTCCTTTTTGCTCAAACCTCATTATGCACCAGCCCTTTGAAAACTAACACAAAACTGCATAAACAGTCATTTCAGGTTCCCCTGGAAGCAGGAATTGGGATTAGAGCACCTTTAAGAAAAATAGCAATTTGGTACTGTAGTAACTTGTTCCCAGGTTCCTAGCCAGCCAAGGACCCCAGCTGCTGTCAGGCAGTCAGAGACCTACCCGATCTTTGACTTCAGCCCAGGGAGTGGAAGGCACATCAGTGGGTTTCTGTGAACGTGATTCTGGATTCATACAACACCTGGCCCTTCAGCTATGCAGAAACTTTCTCAAGAACACCCCTTCATTCACACTGAATGGCGAGACAACAGAGCCATGTTTGGTGACTCAGTGCAGAGCTTATAAGGGTGGCTGGGATACTGTAGTACCTTATTAGAATTTTCCTTCAGAATCATGTTAGTCTCTGAGAGCAAAACCAGGAATCAGGAAGATCTGTAGAAGAGGAGGTTGCCATGAAAAAGCCACACAGACTCCTGCCCTGTCTCGGATGATCCTTGCCCCTTCTGTGGAGCCCTCAGTCTTCCTCCCAAAACGGTAAGAGGCTATTTGAGTGACAGCTGGAGCCCTTTCTTGTCCTCACTGTCTACCTCGTCCTGCCCTGTATTCTTCAAGAGTCCAAGTGAGGCCAAGAGATTAAGTGCACAGACCTCTGTAATTACCCTGAATCCAATGCTGTACACATCAGGTACATGTGCTTGTAATTTAATAATATAAAATATTGTGTACTTGTATGGACTAGACTACTCTCTATATAAGACCATGGAGATGGACACTGAGTGAGAAGGCCATGGGGTTATAACACCACCGGTCCCTTCTGTTTGGTGGTTAGAAAATATCACGGGCTCAGCTCCATTGACGAGCTCCATTTTATTGAGAGGGTCATGACAAGCACAGGTGACACAAAGGCAACTTGGTCAGCAGTCAGCTTTCCAGTCACCAAAAGAAGGCTTCAGAAATTGAGGTTGGGTACAGAGGGTAGGTAGCACATGACAGATAACATTGGTGAAGATTAGTTTGAACATGTGATGGTGGAATACCATTTAAAGGGATATGTAGAGAGGAATTCCAGATTGGACTTTGAGAATACTTGCATGTTTCTTGCCGTGGTTGGTTTTTGTCAACTTGGCAGAAGCTAGAGTCATCTGGAAAAAGGGAATCTCAACTGAGAAAATACCTTCATAAGAATAGCCTGTAAGCAATTCTGTAGGGCGTTTTCTTGATGAATAATCAATGTGGTTGGGGGCAACCCACTGTGGGTGTTCCCAGCCCTGGGCAGGTGGGCCTGAACTGTATAAGACTACAGCCTGAGCAAACCATGAGAAGCAGTCCAGGAAGCATGTTTGTCCTAGGCTTCTGCTTCAGTTCCTGCTTTCCAGGTTCTGAAGTCTGCCTTGGCCTAACTCAATGGATTGTGACCCAAGATATGTGTCTTCGTCAGGGTTTCTATTCCTGCACAAACATCATGACCAAGAAGCACGTTGGGGAGGAAAGGGTTCATTGAGCTTACTTCCACATGGCTGTTGATCACCAGAGGAAGTCAGGACTGGAACTCAAGCAGGTCAGGAAGCAGGAGCTGATGCAGAGGCCATGGAGAGATGTTCCTTACTGGCTTGCTTCTCCTGGCTTGCTCAGCCTGCTCTCTTATAGAACCCAAGACTTCCAGTCCAGGGATGGCACCACCCACAAGGGCCCTACCCCCTTGATCACTAATTGAGAAAAATTCCCACAGCTGGGTCTCATGGAGGCACTTCCCCAACTGAAGCTCCCTTCTCTGTGATAACTCCAGCCTGTGTCAAATTGACACACAAGACCAGCCAGTATACTATGTAAGCCAAGTAAATCCTTTCCTCCCCAGTCGCCTTTGGTCCTGGTGCTTTATCATAGCAATGGAAATTCTAACTAAGACAGTTCTGCATACCGGACTGTGAAGACCGTCGTTTGCTCTCTAAGAGGCTATTGATTCATTTAGTGATAACCGGTGGACACCACCCACATTCAGAACAGAACTAAATGCAGAAGAGGGAATGAATTAAGTGTGGCTTTACAAGTGTTGGAGTTGTCATCATCAACTTTAGGGAACTGCCAGGCCTACGAGAGTGCCCACTTTACAATAAGCACTGCCCTACTTTGTTACACTTCTTGAGGGCACAGTACCACATTGAAGGGAGTCTCAATGTTGGGGTGGGAAGTATGTTCTCTCATCTCTTTCCTGGATTAGAAGCATAAGTCTGGTTTCCATTTATTTCTCCAGATGGTAGATTATTGGAGAGAAAGCCTTTCATGGCCATGTAGAACCTTTCTTGTTCGTTATTCTTAGCATCTGTCACCGTATCTGTCATCTACTGAGTTTGTGATGAGAGAAAGAAAGTTTGGCAGGCTTCCTCAAAGGGTGGGAGGAATCCAGGGAGAGAGGAACAGCAGCTCACCTCTCCACCAAGAAAAAGCCCTGGGTGGGCTGGCAAGCTTTTGCACTTCACTGGGTCTGCTGAGAAGCATCCAGCTGAAGGCAGCTGGTCAGCAGGAGGAAGCGCATGGAATGGAGAAGTGAGAACGCAGCTGAGTGCACAGCCGCCCTCATCGTGGCCGGAAAACCACGAATGGAAAAAGAAAGACTGCCCCAGAAGCTCTTTGAGAACTTATAGTGAGTACACAGTGTCAGCCAGGGCTTCATTTCCTTACCTGACCCCCCTCCATGTTCCTCTCACCCACAAGTGTGCACGCACACACACTCACACTTTCTTTCTCTAAGTTACAGACCCCTGCTTCCGTGTTGGACTGTAGTGCATTAGTTGAGGCTTAGTCAAGGAAAGCAAACTCTGTAATTCTCTTCAGTTTGTGGGTTTGCTTGTTATCATTTTTTTGGTAGTGGTGGGATTAAAACTAAGAGTGACATATGTCTCCGGGACAGGATGACAGTGTGGAGCTGAGCCACGGCATGTTCCTTAAGCAGGATATAAGTGAGCTCAGTGGATACATCTTAGCAAGTGGGCTTGGATCTCACAATGAAGGCAGTATGACCCTGGCTTTGGGTTCCTCTGGTTGGGAATACCCTTAAAGTAATGGGTCAGCTCTGAACTTGGTTTCTCCGTGTACAAAAATGTAGTTAATTCTAGTGCTCCTCTTCCAGGCTGTTGCAAAAAGTGAATGTGATTGGTCCATGAAAGTTACTTTCAAACACTGGAAGTACCAAGGAGTCTTTCCTCAACTATAAACTAGATCAATCACTCAACAGCAACATCAGTGTCTACCCCAGGCTAACTTTCTCCTCTTTTTTCTTACTTCCTCCTTTTCATAGACCCTAATATATAGTTTGCTATTAAATTAGATCAACAAACATTCAGCGAGTTTCACATCTGATTCTGAGCTAAATAGGTTTAAGTTGAAGTATCCTCAAAAAAAAAAAAAAAAAAAAAAAAAAAAAAAAAAAAAAAAAAAAAAAACCACACATGACAAACATATCAAAAGACCTTAAGTGATGCTCATGGCCATGATAAGTGAGGCAAGGAGAAGGGCTCTCTCTCCACAGCATGATTTAATTATTCAGTTTTCTAGGACTATCATAAAATACTACAAACTGGGAGACCTGCACAGAGCTGTGCTCTGTCACAGGCCTAGAAAAGTCCATGATCATGATGATGGCTGAACTGGCAGAGTTGGGGGTCTACCGGTGTGACCTCATTTGTATGGTTGACTTTTTTTCTTTTTTGGTCTGAGATGCACTATGTATCAAAAGATGGTGTTGAACTCCGTGCTCCCTGAAAGCTGAGATGACAACGTTTTACCGTACTCAGCTTCTGTGGAGACTTTCTTTTCCTCAGTGCTGGAAATCAAATCTAGAGACCTGTTCCCACAAATCAAAGGCTCTCCCTTGAGCTATACCCATGAGCCTTTTGGGAGTCTATTGACTAGGAGTAGCCCATGCCATGGTACCATCGCATGTATATAACAAACACTAAGCCAAGGGGCAGGAAAGATTGAGGGTAACTTAGTGTGATGAACCCTGTTAGAGAGAAAGTAGCCTTGAAAAGGGGAACTCACAGATCAATGTCAACAAATATCACATCTACCGAATTTTGGCTGCAGAAAGCATTGACACTGGGGCTTTATAACCTCTCCTTAGCATGGTTCTGTGCAGTGTTTCTTCTGTGTATATACCGTAATCTACTTAAAATTTTGCTTTCCTCAAATGTTCGTTTTAATTCTTTATTGAAAAGAGTACTGAGGTGAGCATCTACCTAAGTCTTTTTGGTTTTTGTTTATTTGTTTTGAGGCAAGGTCTCTCCACGTAGCCCTGGCTGTTCTGCTAAATCACCCTGAACATGCAGGCCACACAAAGAAGGTGAATGGTGAGCTGTGGCTCCTAGGCCGACTTTGCTAACTTCTCACTGGAGCTGGAAAAGTTAAAAACACGTTGTCCTCTGGTTAGAGTTACGGGAAACTGAAAATCAGCTGCTCAGTGAGAGGGAAGTGCGACGCGGTACACCAGCCAGGGGTGACGACTCATCTTCCAAGGGCTTCGAGAGACTGGCAGCGGCTAGAGTTCGTCAGGAAGTGCTGGGTGGTGGGCTTGCACTGCCACCTGTTGCATGAGGCTTTCCAACCAGGGTGGCAACATAACAAACGAACTAAACCAAACCACCTACTTGCACTGCTAACCGGACAAAAGGCAGAAAGCAGAGCGTGTAGAACCTTGCCGCCCATCCACGCTTCCACTTGGCCAGGCTTTTCTCATAGAGAAACTGAAAAGTAACAGCTTACGTTGATGAGCCCACTTCCCCATTTCTATCGAAGGCTCCATCTACTCACTGTCTGGGCATGCTTCTATCCTGTGTGACAGAATCCAAGAAACTTCTTACAAGTGGCCTGAGTCATGGACAACTCCCTTAACTTAGGTTCCACGCTGTCTCTTTTGTCCTTTGCTCTCCTCCCTTCCTTTCTTTCCTCTTTCCTTCTCTCCCCTCCTCCTCTCCTTTCTACTTCTTCTCCCTCCTTTCCCTTCCTTCCTTTGTCCTTCCTCCCTCCCTCCTTCCTTCCTTCTCTCCTTCTTTCCCTTCTTTCTTATTTTCCTTTTTTTTCTAGACAGGGTCTTGTCATGTTGCTCAGGTTGGCTGGAATTCCCAGTGCAGCCCAGGCTAACAGGGAAGTCTCCATCTTTCTGCTTTAGCCCACTGTACTGCCTAGTTTTGTGTCAATTTGTCACAGGCTAGAGTCATCTGAAAGGAGAGAACCTCAATTGAGAAAACGTTACCATAAGATCCGGCCGTAAGGCAGTTTTTAAACTTCTGAGGTCCATGGGGGAGGGACTGTGCATGGTAAGCGTCGTCATCCCTGTGCTGGTGGTCCTGGGTTCTAGAAGAAAGCAGGCTGAGTGAGCCATGGGGAGCAAGTCAGTGAGCAGTACTCCTCCATGGGCTCTGCATGAACTCCTGCCTCCAGGTTCCAGCCATGGTTGAGTACCTGTCCTGACTTCCTTCAATCACGAACCATGAGGTGGAAGTGTAAGCTGAGTAAGCCCATTCTTTCATCATAGCAGTAGTAACCCTAACTGGGACTCTCACCATGCGCTGGCATTACAGGCATGGGGACACCATAGGACTCATCTGCATCTCACTTCTTAAAAGTGCTGCTTGTGAAGTAGCAGAAATCGGAATTTACATTTTCCCCTTAACACTTTAACAGCACCATTACATCACTACTGGGAGCATCCTCCAAATAGTTCTTAATTTTTGAGGGTCTGCAAAGAGCTCCCAAGCCCTCAGAGACTCTGAACTACGTCCATTGTCGTTTCACTAGGATCAGGGAGATGCTAGCTTTAAACACAGGTGCGAGCAACTCTAGGGATTTCTTTTTAACCATTATACTAGGGACTCTTCACTGACCTTCCTGATTATTTTGTGATGCAGGAGTGGTTATTTACATATCA
>JADRCD010171814.1:0-10629 GCA_019843815.1 Montemys delectorum
GGAAGGAAGGAAGGAAGGAAGAAAGGGAGGGAGGGAGGGAGGAAGGAAGGGTGAACACCACAGGCTGTACCTGTTGTGAACAGAGAGAGTGTTGAATGGTAATGGGGGAGCAGAGGGTGGTATAGAGATTACTAGTCATGGGCCTGAGGATCACACCAGAACAGTAGCCTGGCTTTATTACCTGTCTTAAGAGAGATTATTACCTACCAAATTTCAAAGTGAGATTTGGTATCCAACTCAGACTGTCTAGGGGGTCTGTGCTCAGGAAGAGTGAAGATGGAACGGCCCGGGGTTCATCTTCACACCACACCCCATCCTGCCTCTCTGCCCTTGTGGGCATCTCATCCCAACTTAAAGGGATCGGGAATGTGGTAAGGCTCCTGGGATGATGCCAGCAGCCTGTGATTCTGAGGGGTCGAGGTAAGAGACAGTCTCCCTTTGGAAGATTGTGGGGAAAGTGGTAGGGCAGCCCATATGTCTTGGGATCCAAGTTCATATGCAAAGGTAAAGAATCTAAGGTTATGAAGGAATTTAATGGGGAAGTTCTTGAGACCTGACACAAGAGCTCTGGCAGGGCCTGGCCTGGGAACAGAAGCTCAGGATAGGAAGTATAACATAAGAAATCACCAGGGAAGATAATTGTAAGAGGTGAAGCATAACTAAGCTGAGGGTACTCAGTTAGCATGCACAAGTCTTGGGTTCTAGTCCCAGAACTACATTAGCCAAACATGTGGAATACAACTGAAATCCCAGCACTCAGGTGGTGAAGGGAGGAAGATCAGGGATTTTTCAAGGTCATTCTTAGTCATAGTGTGTTTTAGGCCATCTTGGGGTACAAGGCACCTTGTTTAAAACAAAACAAGCCCAGAAACTCAGCTCATCACAGTCCAGTGGCTGGCTGGGGTCACTAATATGGAATAGGACATACAAGACATGTTGGTAGAAACTCTGCTAGGACACTGCAGGAGAACCCAGGTATGGCAGTAACACAGAGTCACGGAACAGAACTAGACAGAACTTCTTTTTTTTTTTTTTTTTTCGACTCAGGGTTTCTCTGTATAGCCTTGGCTGTCCTGGAACTCCTGAAATGTACCCAAACCACAGAACCTCAGCATCAGCATCAGGAAGCCCAGATGCATTGTAAACTCTCTAGTAAACCCAGTTTCCTTGAGGGTCACAGAAGTCTGTGACAACCAGGGAGAAAGATGCCTGCCAAATTTGCACAGATTCTCTCCCCGACGGGTTCCTGTCTCACTAGATAGCCGAGACGATCTCACTCATTTCTGCTAACAGGGTGCTAAGTAGACTTCAAAGAGGCATCTGTGGTTAAACTGTGCTGATTCTGTGAAAGCAGCTTGCAAACTTGAGGCACAGCTCACTGCAGAGTAAGGACTGTTCTATGTTAAATTCGACATGCCTCAAGTCAAGACATGGCTCTTCCACCTTATTCGCTGATGCAGCAACTCTCAGTCAAATCCATAAACCACCAATATGGAGTCTTGCTATGATGCCTATTTTGGAGATCATTGCTCTGAGACTGGAATGATAGGCATTGGAAGTGACTGCAGGCATTAGCCCCTGACTGTGGTTATTGGGAGTAAATAGGTAAACTTGAGAATCAATATGGAAAGACAGACATCATGTCATTAGCTCCATCTACAGCTTTATAAAACTTCTTAATGCCTTACTACCCATCTCAAATTCAGAAGGACCTGGGACCCCAATATAGCTTCCAAGTCAGATACGAAACTATAGGATGTTGCCACCCGCTCTCTTCTAGCAGCCTCTGTGAAATGCCCACAAGGGCAGAGAGCCAGAATGGAGGTGTGGTGTGGAGAGAGCCTCGGGCTGCTCCATCTTCAATCTTTTTCATCTGGATTTGGTGTGAACATCCTTTGCCATTTTTCTATTCTCTCATTGTCAAAAGACAGCAGTAACAGGAATCAGAAAACTCAGTTTCTGACCTTGTCTCTCTTCAGCCTAAACAAGAAAATGGCTTATTAAAAAAAAAAGAGGTGGGATGATATTTAATTTTATTGGGGAGAAGGATCATTGCAGGAGAGTGCTTGTGGCTAAATGAGGCCATCAAGAGACCAGAGCATGCACAAATATGAAGTAATATCTCTCTACTCTGAGAGAAGCTGACATCCAGTTTCCTAAGCTTCAGGCAGGCAGCTCCAATGCTGGATGTATCACAGCCTCCTCTCTGAACCATTTCTAAGGCTTCAACTCTGCTGCGAAAGCTAAAAAATGCAAATGAAATGGGGCCATTTACAGAAAAACTATCCCCACTAACTGTGCTTCAGGAAAGAAAAAAAAAATCTACAGCTCTGAGGGCAATCTTAGTCAATGGGACTCAGAGGCGAGACAGCGCTTTAGTCTGACAGATAATGTGTGCAGCACTTCTCCCGTGTGAGCTCAGAAGTATTTAAAGAAAAGAGAAAATCACCCTGTTAGATTCATTACTCTTCTGAAAAAACTAGGTTTTGCCTTCACTTCTGGTCTGATGGAGAGTTCTTCTAAACGGGTGTTGCTGACAGTGTGCAAAGGTGCCTGGGTGCTTGGAGAGAGAATGAAACTCTGCCCATTCTCCTAGGAAAAGCCTTGTTTCTGTGGTCCTAGGAGACCTGCTGCAATTAGTTTTCAGGAAAGTGATGTCGAGTGGGTGTGTCCTAAAGAAGCCCACCTGGCCTATGGATGGGCTTCCCTACAGGCTACTGGCTCCCTGTCTCCACCAGTTCTCATTGGTTTTCTTGTGAGTTTCCTAAGCCAGCCCCCTCTTCCTGTTCTCTAGACCAGCTCTCTCAGGCCTTTTCTCTCCTCCTCCTGCATGCCCAGCTTTCATGGGTAAGCATTTGCAATTGTTTCCTTCTTTACAGAGGATGCAGATGCCAAGGGTGGGGAAACCCTCTCCCCTTAACTCACAGCCACAAAACTTAACAAATGATCTCTGTGTCTCCATGTGTCTTCCTCTCTATCACTCATCTTACCCATGTGCTAGCTCTGCCCTGTTCATCCATTCCTCTGCTTGCTCTCTGGAGTTTTCCTTCTCAGTTCCTTTAGCAGCTTGCTTGATCAATTTCTGTCCCCCACTCCCCTCCCTGTTGCAGTCTCTTACTCAGTCTCCTCTTTTCAATTATCTCTCTCTATTTTTTTTACGAGCTTCATTTTTCTCTCTCAGCTTCTTCCTGCCAGCACTTGGCCATGCTACAGCTTCTGTCTTCTCTCTGATGCCTTTCTGGTTCTTAGCTACCGCAGCTGCTGCATTCTGTTTCAGGTCATGTCTACACCAGTCTCCCTGTTCCCATTCTACTCCATGATCTGACGTTTGCTTTCTCTACTCAGAGGACCCTCAGCAGGCCATCAGTGAGGTTCCTGCTCCAAGGACAAATTGTAAGCCATACTGAAAATTCTTTTTCCTTGGATCTTCATGGCCATAGGTTGGATCTTCGTCCTTCTTCGGGCTCCTGGGTAGCATCTCTGACTCTGCTCATTCCTGGATTCTGGATGGGATCTGTCTGTCTGGTCTTACCTGGGCTGCTCCTTAGGTTATTCTCAGAGTACCATGACTTACTTGTCTGCAAAGCCCAGAATGATCATATAGGCAGGCGGTAGAATGGGGAGCAGTTGAAAACAAGGTTGGCCAGCCAGAGTAGTGAAGAAGATGGAAACCGAGATGTTAACAAGACCTTGTCTCAGAGAGGTTGACAGTAGGCCAAAGGTACTGAGTCTAGACTGTTGGGATCAGCAACATCAAGTCCAGAGCTTTCCCCCTGCTATAGAATGAAGGATAGCTGCTCCCACCCCCATAACTGGATTTTACATCTATAGGTGCAGCTATGGATCGAAAATATTCATAAAATTATCTAAACTGTATATGTATGTGCTTTGACAGGCTTTCTTAGGCAATGCAGCATAGCATTTGTACTGTACTGTAATTTATGGATGATTCAGTATACAAGAGACTTGAACAGGTGATGCCATTTTAGATAAAGGATTCCAGGGTCAACAGACTTTTGTTATCCATGAGTGGGGAGACCCCAGAACTGATCTCCCACCGATGCCAACTGGATTTGTCACATCTTTGTCCTGGGGTGACAGGTTTGAGAGCATCTTTGCCATCCAGGGTGAGCCTTGGTAACCCTAACCCTGACAAGTACCTGAGTTATGCTAATGAGGTGCTTCCTGAGGAACTGGAGATACTTCCACCATGCTGTGGTAAGAGACTAATACCAAGTCACCGATGTGGTTCAGCTTCCAGCAGGAAAGGGGGCAGCTGGCTTAGTCTGATCACCCAGCCAGCGACTCAGTGATGCCTACATAGTGAAACCCCAGGGGAGACCCTTGAACAATAATAACGAACTTTGGCACAAAGTTCATTAAGGTGCTGGGAAGGGGTGGTCCTTCCTGAAGAGATGGCAGGGAAGGGGCAGTTCTCCCAAACTCTGTCCTGTGTGTTTTTTTTTTTAATTGTCCTGGCCCCGACTTGGGTTCTTTAGGATTAAACTGTAATCTTCGGTATAGCAGTTGCTCAGTTCTGTGGACCATTCCAGGGAATTACTGAGCCTAGAGGGGCCAAGGGACCTAGGGCTTGTGTTTGGTGGCTAAAGGTGGCAGTCTTGTCATAGATTGTACCCTTCACCTGTGTCTTCATTAGCTCTGGGAAGCTAATCCCAGGGTCACAAAGAACAGGGAGGACCAAGAATAGTGGGGGTTAGGATAGAGCAGACTTCCTTTAGAAATAGGGTCTCTAGACGGGATAGGATGACCGCCAGGAGATTAAAACAGACACAGAATATTCCCTTTTAACTCTGTTTACTCCTCTGGTGACGGTCTTTGTGCTTTTGAATTCCTGAATCTGTCCCTCACGATTGTATATTTGTGTATATCCCTTGAATATTGTATATGTTCAGGCCGAACATATGACTTTTTTATGTTGTCCCCTAGAAGAGGCAGCACACAGCTCTTGGGGATCATAATGACACCATTTACTCTGTGCTCTTTTATAGTTAAAATTGTGTCAGCCATTCTGACCCCGACAGGATTTATGGTGGCTTAGATCACAGCTGGAGAAATGAGTTTTGGGCAGCAGACAGGAGAGAAAAGGTCTTGGGCTCAGAGCATATTATTTTATCGAAATGGGGAGAAAATTCACTTGAGATCCCCCACCCCCACCCCCAACACACTTCTTTTTCTTCTTTTAGCTATAGGATCTGATTGTGCATGTGCTGTTGTCCCCGGCTGCATCATGACATTACCAGGCTTTCCAGAAGCAGTGCTGGGTGATTCTATTCCTAACAAGAATGCACGCTCCCAGGATGCACTGCTGCCCTACTTTATGACAGTTCACCATCACTGGCACCAGCTCCTCATAAACCCATTATGCAGAGGGATACTCAGTGGGGGAAAGGCAGATAAGCAAGGGAAACTTAGGCAGGTGGGATCTGACCACCAAGGTGGGCTGACACCTGCTCTCAGGGCGGCCTCACCCTGCTACCAGAAGCACCTATAGGGGTAGGTGCCCGAGTAGAGCTGGAGAGAAATGGTACATAATGACTTATTCTCATCCCTCTTAGAGCCCATCGTTACTAGGGCAGCTGGCCATTGCTCTTTGATCAGGGGTTGGCTTAAAGCTAGGATTGGTGACATGAAAACTGTCTAAAGTTGAAGAAGCCATCAAAGACTGCAGGGCACTCTTAGATGGAGATGCTTCCCCAGTCTTTTTGAGACTTCCGGGCCTCTGTACCTGAGTTCTTCATACAATGTTTGGATGGACACAGTGGACATACAATGATTATTATTTCTAGAATAATAGAAAAAAGTCATTGCCTAAATTCCTATATTCTTTATCTCTAGATTCAAGCCAGGCTTTTCCTCTACCTAGGCACAAAAGGCTCCAAAACCAAGACTCAGAGAACCAAGTCTCCAGGACATTTGCTTTGGAAATATGTGATTCTCCAAAACTGTGAGTTATTTTAAGTCTTTTTTTTTTTCTTTGAACAGAATAGGGGAAGTATCATAGCCCACAGCATTCGTTTATTTAACTAGGTAATACAATTTTTAACTTCCCATAAATAAGGCAGCCATCAAGAAGGTGAGGCTTCGGTGAAAACTACAAAGCAAGAACACTCAGACTATGCATTTGTTATGTATGAATTTCAAGACTACCTTGGTTTCCGATGACTTTTTTTTTTGGCCCTAGACAGTGGAAAAGTCCCAGCTGCTTCTGTTATGAGTTGTTGGCCCTTCTTTAGCAAGGGAATGAGGCAGAGTGGGGAAGGGAGACAGGGTGGAGACAGTGCGGGGTCGATTACTTAGTTCTTCCCATCCTAGTTCCTCAGATTGTATCTGCACGCAGAAATGCCTTGAAAGCCTTCCCAAGTCTCAGTGATGTTGACTGCAGTGTGACTCAAAACTCTGAAGGTAGGGTGCATACGTGTGGGGTGTGCAGGTTACAGACAGAACCCAGGCGCCAGTGTTTAATAAAGACCACACCTGCATTGTTCACAGATGCAGATTCCTGATGATAGATGCATTGGCCCTCCACAGGAGCATTATGAGGGCGGTCACTGTCACTGCCATTTATAGAACCAGAACAGTTGAATGGCAGCATCCAGCCAGGAAATATCTGGCTTCGCTGTCATCCCAGCATTCTGTTCTCCCAGACAGGGCTCTTTTCACATCTCTGCAGATTACCCATTCTGGCTGGGGCAATAGAGTACATACTGGCCCATGCGACAAATGTGGAGGCTCTAAAGACTAGGAGCTAGGGTTTCGGGGCCCTCCAGATAGGCTCTGAAGATAGAGAAAGCCTGTCAATGCTGCCAGTGGATGTAGACATAGGCCTCTGGCTTGCTGAGCACTGTGGTTACATTCTACCCTGGGGGATTCAGCAGAGAAGCCCAAGGCTCTTCTGTCCACTTGGAGTTTGGGGAAAACTCAGAGCAAACAGGCATATAAAACCTCCCTAGACTTGTCAGACAGGCGCCATAAAAGGTTGAGAACGTGTAGCACGGAGGGAAGCCATGCAGGGGGACTGTCAGGCAGCCGGACTTGTTTACAGCACTTTCTTATTTATCGCGGCTGTGCTCGCTATTTGCCAGGCTGTAATGGTAGCAGCTTTTATGAGTAAGCAAATTTTTAATGAACTTGTTTCAGATGTGTGCTCTGTTCTTGGAACACTGTGTTCTCCGAGGCAGCTCTGTAATTATTGCCTTGAGTAGGATAGCCAGACTCTATCTGGTGTTTATGTAAGCAATTTCCTTTTTTCAGCTTTAAATAAGTAAGGTGAGGGGGTGAAAAACAAAACAAAACAAAACAACCCTCTACTGGTAGTTTTTGTTTAGCTTGTCATACGCTACTAGAAGCTTTGTGTTCATTCTCTCTGTGTGTGCATGCACACACACACACACACACACACACACACACACACACACGCGCGCACACACACACACACACACTCTAGGAGGCACGTACATGTGTTTGTAAACCCATGTGGAGGCCTGAGGATGAGTTTAGATTTTCTTCTTTAGTTGCTGTCAATCTCTTTTGGGGGGCGGGTGGGGACAGACTGGTCTGTAGCTTGCCTAGCAGGCTAGGCTGGTTGGTTATCCAGGCTCAGGGTTCTGCTTGTCTCCATCTCCCTCCCCCAAGCACAAACTGTGGTTTCCAACACCTTCCATCACACCAACCTTTTGTTTCATTTTTTACACGGGTTCTTAAGATTAAACCCAGTTCCTCATGCTTACAGGGCAAGCATGTTTTTGACTGAGCTGTGTCACCAGCCCACGTATCTTCTAGTGTTCTCCTAATAGCTCCCGCTTTACAGGCAAAGAGGCTCTTGAGAGAAGTTAACAGGTAGAAAGTGCTGGGGATGCGATCTACATGACCCTAGGACGCTGCCTGGGTTCTGACCCTTCCTCATGGGGCGGACTGGGAGGCCCATTCAGGTTAGATAGTCTCAGGGAGAGCTGCTGTTGGGGGGATGGTGCAGTCATTCATGCTGGTGAGTCCTTTGCCAAGGGTTGGTTCACCTGAGGGGCGGAGTCTTTAACGTCTTTGGCACGAGGTAATTACACTCAATTTTCTGGTCTTTCGATTTTGTAAAGGGAAATAATAAGATTCAGGTCATGCCTTTCGCTGTGCTGTCTTAACAAACCATTTTATCATTGTCCCAAAGCTCAAAACTCATTGTTTAAGGAGCCTCAGTTTTGCAAGCTGTATCTGCTACTATCTTATGCAAACCGAGCCCTTCCCAGCTTGGACCCAGGCCTGTCCCTTCCACTCTCTCCTGCATGCTGCACACAAATAGAGACAGGGCTGAAAAGACCCTCCTCTTGCCATCTGCAGCTGGAGGAACGGAGCATACACAGCCTGCTTAAGCTAGCTCCCAGCCGGTGGCAGCTCACGCGTCTACTCCCCCACCAGGTTGCTCTGTGGCTTTAGACCAGCAACTTAACCTCTCTGAGCCTGTGTGGACTCATTAGGGAATGAATGGGAAATAGCAATAAGAAAAGCATATCCAGTAGCCGTGTTCTGGGGATTAATAAAATGATATGTGTAAAATGTAGAGCTTCATTATTACTCCATTAGCTATTATTGAACCCCCGGTTTTAGTATTGAGAGCTGCTATCAAACTGTTCCTCGTATTTTGTCTAAGTTTTAGCCAGTTTGCCAGGTACACTACAGATGGGCTACCTCCAGAATGCTGACAGCGGAGTTATTTTCAGATGTTTTTTGTTTATTTATTTGTTTGATTATTCATTTATTTGCACGCACACACACACACATTTGACACTGTGTCAGTACGAGTGTGCACATACCAAGGAGCTGGAGTGGAGGTTCGAGGGTGACTTTCAGGAAGGGATTCTCTCATTTCTGTTTGTCACGCATGCTTCATTCTCCATTCTAGCTGGCCAGGGATGTCCCAGGCAATTCTCCTGTCTTAGTCTCCCCTGCCATCTATAAGTACTGGTGTCACAGTGTGTGCCGCCTCATCCAGATTTGGCTACTTTCAGTATTTCTCTTGGGTGAATGTGAAGTGAGCCGTCTATTTGGAGGCAGTCCCTCCCCTTCCCTGTCTTCACATTCTTCCTTGTGCATAAGCCCCTCACACCCACGGCCTCTGGCTGAGACTGGGTCTCCAAAGCCCCACATGGGTTACTCTGACACACAGACCTTTACTCTTCGGTTATGACAGAGCCAAGTCCTTTACAGAGATGGGGGTATTTGCTCAGTTTGGACTGTAAATGAGTTTGTTTCCCTCCAATTAGTTGAAAAAAAATCAAACTTGATTCACCCAAACAGGCAGATTTTTTTTGGCCTCAGTTGATACATTAACGCCTGACCTCTGTGTGATAGAAGGGGAGCTCTCTCTAGAAAGGTCTGGGCTGTCTAATGACAATGTCCTCTACTTGAGCCTGAGTGTCGTGGCCAAGGATGATTAGATAGCCCTTCCTGGGAGGTAAAGACCCCTCAGGGAGCCAGTGCATAAGCCAGCTATGGTGCCTGCTGACCCTGGGCTCCTCTTTTCCCTCTGTGCCGACCTAAGCTGCTCAGTTAAATTTCAAGAACGCTCCAGCTGACCATGTCCTCGGGGTGGTGGTGGCTGTGAACTGTGCCCCACCCTCATACACAAAGCCGTTCCTCTGTTCCTGCTTGTGGCCTGCCCTTGCTAGCCTGTTTGGCATTGCTGTAAGTTTTGTCTTTCTTCATTAGTTTATTTAGTCACTTTACATCCTAATCTCAGCCTCCCTTTCAGTCCCACCCGCCACCCAGGGCCCCTCCCCCAACTCCCCTTCCCTCCCCACCCTGCACATCACACATCCCTCTGCCTGCTAATATCCCTCCTCTTCTCTGTTTCTCTTTCTTCCGTCTTCCTCCTTTGCACCCTCTCTGGCCTGTGTTCTCTCTAGGCTTTGGTGTCTCTCTTTACTTCACCATCTTATCCCTGGCCTTCCTCCTTGCCTCCTTTTCTACCTCTGATTCCAGTTTATAACATCTTGAAAGAGCGTCTGGTAGCGTCTGCCTGACCCTGCCTGCCGTGTGTGTAGGAGCGACTCTCTCGGGCAGCGTTTGATGTGGTCTGTGTGTGGCTGATGAAAGCTCTCAATCTGCTCTTCAAGCTGTGCTGATGGAAAGCTGGGCACACAGCCTCCCTGGGATGGTGCTCCTTTCCTCTTCTCATCAGAAACAAATCCAAATTACCGAGATACAGTCAGGCCTTTCTCATTTCTTCGCCATGCTCACAGACTCCTTGATGCCCGTGAGAGGAGAACTAAATCCTAGAATCCTCCTCTTGAAAGAAATCCTCCTTTCCAGAATCCTCATGTCAGGGATCTGAACCAGCAGAGGAGGTACCTGGGACAGCCTGGCCAATCCAAAATGAGACATATAGATTGGAATCTGTGTATGACAATGCAAAATATCCAGAGACTCAGAATCTGGTGGTAGATCCCAGAGACCTAGGTTCTCAGTAAGACCTTAGGCACTCTGTAAGTGTCTCCACAAGATACTGCAAGGGGAAGGGGATCCATTCTTCCTGCAGCTTCTGGTTCTGGAAGGAATATGGTCTAGCACAGATCACCCTGGAACCCCCGTTACACACCTTTACCCAGCCAGGTCTCCTAC
>JADRCD010171827.1:0-25659 GCA_019843815.1 Montemys delectorum
CAGTGTCTACAAAGTAGTTGACGTTTGATGTAGCAACAACTATTATTAGTTTATTTCAAAACTTAAAAAAAGAAAGTTAGAGATTATGAAAAATATGACAATTTATAGGTGAATGTCATATTTACAACATGAATTCCTTTTGGATCTAGGGCTGCTGGTAAACATATTTTAAATTAGTAATCACACAATGAATTATTCATTAAGCTTGCTATTTTTACTATATTTTTTTCTCAGCATATGGTTTCAGAGCTATTCTCACTGTGATATTTAATGGTAAATACTTCTAAGGTTTATTTGACCCTTAGCTACTATGTTTACACCATTATTGTTTGACATACTGCAGGTAATAAGCTACTAATTTATGTATGTTATATCATATGGAAATTAGTTAATTCCTGAAAATCCTTTTTCAGGTTTTTTTCTTAATTAATCAAAAAACATGTGTAAGGGTGTTTTGCCTGCATGCATGTCTGTGCACAGTATTGCATGGATCATGTCCATGGAGATCAGAAGAAGGTATGGGATCCACTAGAAGGTTGTGAGCTACTATGTGGGTAATGGGAATGGAATTCATGTCCTCTGAAAGCGCCAAGTCATTTCTTCACCCCCAAATCTTCTCCTTTTAAAATGATTAATACAAAATTGTATTTGGAAAATAAGTCTATGAAATTAAAGAAATTTTTTATTCCATATCAGTACCTAATATACCAGTCCATTAGTTAGTGTTTCATAGCTTTGAAAAGACACTATGACTAAGGCAACTCTTATATAGGCTAGGAGGAGCATGGAATTCTATACTGGGTAGAGCATAAGCATAGGAGGCCTCAAAGCCCACATAAACAATGACACACTTCCTCCAACAAATTCACACCTCCTCCAATAAGGCCACACTTCCTAATAGTGCCATTCGCTATGGCAAAGCATTTGAACACATGAATGTATGAGGGCCGAGCTTATTCAAACCACTACAACCAAAATACTTATGGTTGAAAAATGTCTTTAGTTCATAATATATGCTAGTAAGATTATACCATGTTCAAGGATTACATGTTTATCTTTGCAGGTGTGGTTTTCTTTGAGAAAACTACTTAGCCTAGACTAGATTTGTACGACAGTCCACCTGCCTCAGCTTCTACAGTAATAGAATTGCAATACTCACTTGCCCAGAGCCTTTTTAATCTTTCCCTGACTTGTATTCAAATTATTTTATATTTTATTGAAACAATTATAGAGACTCCTGCCCTTGAGTCAAGTATAATATTTTTGTATTAAGTAGAATTGCAATTTTTATGAAGATACAAAATTCTGATCAAGTCACATAAGCAAACAATGAAGGTAATAGTAAATGAAAAGAATATAAAACTTAGACTATAATCTAATTTAGAGAGTTACATCAATTTTGGAATATAAAACTTGTATAAATATTATAAAAATATTTCCAATTCAATGTGTTATAACATATGTATATACTATTTATGTAATCCAGATTTTACTGAAATTTTTTATTTTGTTATTTTAGCATAACTAAAAGATAACTGATTTTATGAGTGATTTAAAGCAAATCAATGTGCAGGAAATATTATTTATTAGATTATTTCCAATATGCATGAAACTTTAGTATATGCATATAATAATTTTCATTGTTGTAAATGATTATGTCTCAGCAAATATATTATTTCAGAGAATCTTATACACAAGAAGTACAAAGGATTAAAGGAAGATGGCAATAGAAGACAGAATGCTCTGATGTTGAGAACAGAGACTAGTCCTGTGAATTACAATAAAAAAAGAGGGAGGGAGCACAGAGAAAGTTTTTAGAACTCAGGCTTGACAAGGGAGCTGATGAGGACTAGTGAGGTTGGCCTGGGTTTTTGAAGAAGCACTCTCAGTAAAGAAGCTAAAATTTCTGAGCCCTGAAAACTGCAGATAGTACAGTGATTTCGTTGTCAAGTGAGGAAAAAAAATGAAGTTGGAGTTATGATCATTGCCATGTTAGGAAGAGCCACCTATATCAGATTGGAATTGGAATACATTTTTAATTTTCTTGGAATCCACAGGTGACTATAACATGATCCCTTTTGCTTTCAAAGAAAATTCTTCCTTGAATGTGGAACTGATGGAAATGGAGAGGAGCCTGAGGAAAAGGAGGTGCAGTGACAGGCCCAAAGCAGGATCCCGCTCAAGAGGAGGCCCCAAAGCCTGACATTATCACTGAGGGTATGGAGTGCTCACAAAAAGAGGCCTATCATGACTGTCATCTGAAAAACCCAACAAGCAGCAGAAAGAGTCAGATGCAGATATTTGAACCCAAGCCATGGACAGAAGCTGCTGACCCCTGTGGTTGGATTAGGGAAAGGCTGGAAGAAGCTGAGGAGGAGGGCAAAGCTGTAGGAAGACCAGTAGTCTAATTAACCTGGACACCAGAGATCTGTCAGACACTGGACCACTAATCAGGCAGCATACACCAGCTGATATTTAGCCCCTAACAGAAATACAGCAGACAACTGCTGGATCTGGGTTCAGCCAGAGAAGATGCAACTCAAGAGACTGGAGGACCTAGGAAGTTTAAGAAGTCTGGTGGGCGGTCGGGAGTGGGAACATCCTCATGGAGACGGGGTAATGGGGAGGAGGTATGGGATTGGGAACAGTCAGAGGGTGGACTGGAAGAGTATAAAACCTAGAGTGTAAAAATAAGATTAAATAAAATTCAAAAAATAAATAAAACTCCAGAAAATGTCATAAGTCTTATGGATAAGTAACACGTATTAAAAAAGGAAAAATAAAAGGCAAGACAAAAAGTAAAAGATCAATTTAGTTAGAGATGTTATCCCAACCAAATGATATAACTTGCTGCAAATCATCTAATAGAGCATGGATGAAAAAGATGTTCTGGGATGAAGGGCAGAAGAATTAATTCCATAGAATCTCCCTATTCTGTGATAAGCATGGGTGGTGAAGAGCATACCTTATCTTAGCTAATGAGTATATACAGGAATCATCAATTAGACAGGAAGAGTTCAGAAAGATTGTGTTCATGTTTTTAAATATCAAGGGAAGTGGGAATGTTTATGCAAAATGTCAAACTGTGCGGTTGTTAAAACTACCAAACAGAAAAAGATTAGTGCTGTCACATTTTTTCTTTTAAATAATTTATTTGGGTTAGAGTGGGCAACCAAATTCTCAATGAAACGTTAGAGTAAAAATACTAGACATTTCTGAGAACGATTGCCTACTTTGATTAAAATTAAAAACTTTCTGAAGGAAGGACAATCCAGAGACTGCCCCACCTGGGGATCCATCCCATATACAATCATCACCAAACCCTGACACTATTGTGGATGCCAGCAAGTGCTGGCTGACAGTAACCTGTTATAGCTATCTCCTGAGAGGCTCTGCCAGAGTCTGACAAATACAGAAGTGGATGCTCACAGCCATCCATTGGACTGAGCACAGGGTCCCCAATGGAGGAGCTAGTGAAAGGACCCAAGGAGCTAAAATGGTTTGCAGCCCCATAGGAGGAACAACAATATGAACTAACCAGTATGCCCAGAGCTCCCAGGGACTAAACCACCAACCAAAGAATACACATCATGGGACTCATGGCTCCAGCTGCATATGTAGCAGAAAATGGCCTAGTCAGTCATCAATGGGAGGAGAGGCCCTTGGCCCTGTGAAGGCTCTGTGCTCCAGTGTAGGGGAATGCCAGGGCCAGGATGTGGGAGAGTGTGGGTTGGTGAGCAGGGGGAGGGGAGGAAGGTAATAGGAGTAATTTCAGTGGGGAAACCAGGAAAAGGAAAAACATTTGAAATGTAAATAAAGAAAATATCTAATAAAAAAAAAAAAGAAAGAAAAAATTCTGGTGGAGATTCTTGCTAATTCTTTCCAAACTACACACTGATTGACAGTTATATGATTTTCAAGAGTGCATAAAGCTTGTTATGACTATGGGACAAAATAGGGAGAGTCCTGGAGACATGATGCCAGGGACCTGAAATGAGGAACAACATTACCAAATATAAAAATACCTAGCTATATATTTCAATAATAACAAATATTATTATTCAGAAGTAATAAAATCACATTGTTTGATTAACTTTATTTTTATTGTTTTCTTATATACTAATACAGGCTGAGGATTTAGGGATCACTTGAATGCCACTTAACATGTAAGCTAATGGCTTAACACTCAGCATTTAGGGAAGAAGGGAAAAGTAGTTATTGTGGACTTAGCCCAGAGTCCTAGGGTACAAACACATTAGGAAACAATAAGAAAAGTTACAATGAAATGATTCTTAATGGTATTATTTTATATCCAAGGATTAGTGCCTTGAAGAGTTATCATCAGAGAGGTTTCCAGCAGCAGGAGATGGGAGCCAATGAAGTGATCCACAGTCCGATATTATGTGGGCAGAGGGTCTAAGTTGAAGATCTTCATCAGGTCCCTCCCCGAAGGGTTCAGGAAATCCTGTAGAAGAAGGGGAGGAAAGATTGTGGGAGTCAGAGTGTTCGGAGGATGTCAGGATAACCTGGCCCACTGATTCAACTAAGCAGGGCTCACATGGGCCCACAGAGACTAAGCAGCAAGTACAGGGCTTCCAGCAATCTGCACAGGTCCTCTACTGATATATTTTAGCTGTTTTCTTGGTGTTTTTGTGTTTGAGTGTTTCACCTGGCTTGGGACTATTTTGCTCCTATTAGATTGCCTTATCCAGCCTCTGTGTGAGGACTTTTGCCTTCTCTTATTGTATTTTATTTTGTTATGCTTGGCTGTTCTTTCTTGGAGGCCTTCTTTTTTTCCTTCTGAAGGGAAACAGAAAGGAGGCAGATTTGAGCAAAAGGTAAAGTGCCAGAGGAGCTGGAAGTAGTGATGGCATAGGAAATGGTGGGTGGGGTGTATTGTATGAGAGAAGAATCTATTTTCAATTAAAAACAGAATAAAATAGCTAATAAAAAAGAAATGCTTGTGACAAGAATTGTGTCACCTTTTAGGTATTTTCATGATTAGGAATATTTGCAGGTAATTGATGAAATACTGGCATAAGATTCCAAGTCTAAGTTTAAATTAATTTTTGCTCTATTTAAACCTTGTATGTACCTCAAGGTAATTTTATTCACTATTTTTAACACTTTGGGCAGAGAAGCAAACTTGTGATATATGGTGCTCTCATGTTGTTTCCAGTTTGGATAACTGACAGTCTTGACTCTGGGTTTATATTTTATCAATAGGTATCAAGCTGTGTGCTGGTAACCTGGGTTTTAATTGTGGCATGAGGTCAGATGTGGAATTTTCCACTTGATACTAATAGGTTTCAGGAATTTAGCATTTTGAGTTTTCAGATTAGGTTGTTGAACTTGCATTTATATGGATGGGTCATATCAAGGATCTTTTATTTTTAATTAGAAAAGACCTAACAAATTATATTATTTACTCAAAATAGTAACCACTAAGGTTAAAAGGAACATGATTGTTGATGGAGAAAAGTCAAGATTATGAGCACGGTGAGACTATGTTTAAAACTGATTAAACAGGGAGATGGTTAAGTGCCAAACAGAGTCTATGCTTTCCTGGTGATGAGTAGAGGCCAGGGTCTCTTTCCTAATGTCTCTTGACAGAATTTATTAGGCAATAATAACAGAATTTTATGCTGTGTATCATCACTGATGGAGGTTACCAAATACTCTTTTCACTAATCAGAAGTGAATACCTTCCAGAAGAAAGTAAGAACAATTGATGAGTAAATGTGCCGGAGAAAGGGATTGTCCTCCCATGGAATGGGGCAGGCAGACACTGACTGTGTTGATAAATTGTCAAATGTCTGGTTTCTTATGGCCAGTTGGCCTCTGGAAGCACATGATGTTCTACAAACCCAGGAGTCAAATTGGTACCAGCTGAAGAGATGGCTACTGGGCTGTGTGCCAAGGCAAATAGAAAAGACATAAGAACAGGTCACATTCAGAGTAGAAGCAACAAAGTAGAACGTAGCAAAGAGATAGTTGATACATGCTTGAAAGGATCCAAGTGAAGAGATTTTCATGTGTGCAGCCTCAAGGCTCAAGAGGTATCACCTCTCACACTCAAGGAAGCAATGGAATCCTTCCAACTGGCTACAGAAGGAGCATACCAAGAAACCTCAGCCTGGCACATACAAGATTTCCATAAACTGACATTCTACATTTGGATCTTTCTTAACTAGATGGTACAAAAAAATGAAATTTAAGATCCATCACTGGAATTAACTGGTGTATATGCTGGAACTACTTATCTTCTTCAGAGTTACATTCGATGTTTATTACTCAACACTGAAAAATTAGGAGTGATTATTTAATGAACCAGCAGTTGGCCGGAGGCTGAAGGTATGTGTCCTCATTTGGAACCATATTTATCCTAAAAAATCCTATACATAGAAATCCAGGCTTCAATGTTGTTTCCAGATGTCCTTCTGGCAAACTTTTATGCATCCAGACTGGCCTTTCATACTATGGGAATGAATATATACTGCAGAATAAAAATGTTTTTGAGGCTAGGAAGGAATAGGAGATACTAGTGAGATACATTTAAACGATTTCCCAGTCAAGTGATCCAGTTGGCAGGAATAGTGGTGACTACACCCATAGCTTCATTTTATTGTATTTATATACATGCCTGTCATTCAGTACTTGACTTAATCTTTCTCTGACTTACGTGTTTGAAAGCAAAGGAGCCATTAATGAAGTAACGTATATTTTGAAAAGTGATTAACCAGGTGTAGAGGAATTGGCAAGTACTCAAAAAATAAATCTTGGTGTTTGGAGCAGAACTGAATTATTTCAAAATTCTATTCAGTGTGTATTTCAGTGCTCTAGCAAAATAACGAGAACTCTATTTGTTCAGCTGGAAAGATGTTCCTCTTGGCATGAAAGCAAATCTAAAAAAGCAGGAGAAAGTGAAAACATTTTCAACAGTTTGAGTATAAGGAACACATACACTGATAGAACCCCTTTTCATAATGATTTAAAATTTATTCTTATATATTTGTATTTCAAAAACTATTCTAAAACTAGTTATTAGATGAATATTTGTAAAGTGTTTGATTTGGCTCTAGTCCTTACATCCTATACATACCTTTCCTACAGTACTTTCCTTCCCTTGCTCCGGTATTTCTGTTTTTATAACCTAAGTTACCGAAATGTTAAACAAATTGTCATTATAAATCACTGAAACAAGTCTGTCAGATAAACAAATGAGGGCTGGGGTTATGGCTCAGTGGGTAAAATACTGGCTGCCCAATCACCAGGACTGAAATTTGGATCCTTCCCACCCAGACTAGAGTAGACCTGATGGCACATATTTGTAACTACACCATTGGAGGACACAGATAGAAACATTTTTATGAATTTATTTACTGGGCTATCAAAAGAAAACAGTGAGCTTGAGGCTCAGTTAAAGGCTCTATCTCATAAGTAAGAGAAAAGCAATCGAGAAAGATGCCAGAGGCCAATCTCTGGCGATCAGCCATGTATACAAACACAAGTGCTTCTTAACATGCATGTGCATGCACACACACACACACACACACACACACACACACACACACACCAAGCAAATGTACCAAAGAATGAATGGAAAATGTATAACATCCAAGTTGACATTGCATGCAGCAATATTTACAATTATTTTCTTATATTTTCATTTGAGTTTAAGATACAAAAAGATGATACATGATATGTGATACATCATGCCTCCCATGATGTCATTCTTGAAAAGCTAGTGATTAAATAACAAGCATTTCCCAGTATTTGTGGCTGGGCTTTAAATTTTTATGTGCAGCTATTTGTATGTGGCTAGGTTTTAATATTTTACATGAAGAATGAATCATGATTTCTATAAAATATGTTAAAATTTATGTAGTGGTATATACTTAAGATATACATTACATGTGTGAGCACATGTATACTTATATTTTAATTATATAATCCTATATAAAACACAAACCCAGAGTATACAGAGTCACATACTGCATGATATTTCCATCAGTAATAGACTATCTACATAACGGCGATTACATAAAACAATGGAATTGGAGTTTTTCTATTGGTTATTATTATACTTGTTTGTGGTGTTGATTAAATAAGCAAATCTATCACACTGTCTCATCAAGAATAATAAATTATATATATGATGGCTATTTTACTTGATAGTAACTGAGTATGTTATGATTTAGGGATTTATTATTTTCATGGTTATTTTTCTAGTCTACTTATGCTATTTATTGTATGTTTGATTACTTCATGAGGCACCTCAACAGATTGACCTATTCTTTTAGGCTTGTGTAGGTATCCTCTATGGTGTTCATATAAGAATGAAATCTCAAGCATGTCTCAGAATATAGAGTTACCATGAAATAATGTGTGACTGTGAGTTTGCCTGTTTTTAATGGCTGTGTCCTGGTCTTCTATGTAAATAGATATATTATAATTGTTCACTATTGCAATGTTGATGATTTTTAATAGTGGCTTCAAATTGGTAAAAGAAATATTTGGGAATTAGCTGCTTTGTGCATAATATAGTGTTAGACCAGTTGTGAGTAAGTTGCAATTCTCACCTTAAGAAAAAGATAACAAATTTGAGTGATTACAGATGGGATAGATGTAGGGTGTTTGGGTTGGGGTGGAATAAATGAGCTCAAATACATTGTACAATTCTCAAAATTTTAATTTAAAAATGAGGGAGTAAAGAAAAGTATAGCATAGTGGAAGAGACTGAAATGTAAGTGGTAGTTTATTTAAGATTTTGATAGATTAATATGATAATGAGTTAAGTCAGTATCAATAACAAGAAAGTCAGACTCTCATACATCCAGAACCACCTTTTCAGGAAAATTTACACCTGATAAATGGTCTGCATTTACAAATTTACCATGGTATCTGGAGTTTCTAAGATACAGAGATAAGCTTGCTTAGTGCAAAATAGAATATTGCTCACAGATCTTTTAGAAGTTTGTCACATTGGGTAATGGTTAAGGGAGCCTTCAAAAGGAGTTATGTAGGGAACGTGAGGTTGTACTGATAGAAACTTACTCTACATCCATGAATAGTGCTCATAAGTGTGTATGGATATTTCAGAATATTTTCTCAATTTCCCACTAACTAGCTATGCAAGTTGTATGAAAACAATACTGATTGTAAATAGTCTTGAACTCAGCTGGCAAGATGACTCAGTGAGTAGTGTGCTACTCACTGTCTGCTAGTCAGGGTTTGATCCTCAGAACTCAAGGCTGAATGAAAGGTTGTTCCTGGTTTCTGAGTATTATGAATATAGCTGCTATGAACATAGTTCAGCACGTGTCCTTATGGTGTGGTGGAACATCTTTTGGATATATGCCCAGGAGAGGTATAGCTGAGTCTTGAGGTAGAACTATTCCCAGCTTTTTGAGAAACCATCAAATTGATTTCCATAGTGGTTGTACATGTTTGCACTCCTAACAGCACTGAAGAAGTGTTCCTCTTGCTCCACATCCTCACCAGCATGTTCTATCTATTGAGTTTTTTATTTTAGCCATTTTGATGGGTTTAAGATGGATACTCAGAGTTGTTTTGATTTGCATTTTCCTGATGACTAAGGACTTTGTACATTTCTTCAAGTGCTTCTTGGCCATTCGAGATTCCTGTGTTAAGAATTCTCTATTTATTTCTGTACCCCATTTTTAATTGGGCTATTTGGGTTGTGGTGTTTAATTTTTTGAGTTTTTTTGTAAATTTTGTATATTAGCCTCTGTCAGATGTAGGGTTGGTGAAGGTCCTTTCCCAATCTGTGTGAAGTCAATTTGTTCTATTGACAGTGTCCTTTGCCTCACAGAAGCTTTTCAGTTTCATGAAGTCCTACTTATCAATTGTTGGATGTGGAACCTGAGCCATTGGTGTTCTGTTAAGAAAATTGTCTCTTGTACCAATGTGTTCATGGGTATTTCTCACTTCTCTTCTATAGCATTTAATATATCAAGTTTTATGTTGTATTCCTTGAGCCACTTGGACTTGAGTTTTGTACAGGGTGATAAATATGGATGTATTTTCATTCTTCTACATGTAGACATCAAGTTAGTCTGGCATCATTTGTTGAAGATGCTTTAATTTTTCCATTGTATGGTTTTGGCTTCTTTATCAAAAATCAAGTGTCCATCGATGTGTCTTTATGGGACTTTGATTCAATTTCATTGATCAATGTGTCTGTCTCTGTACCAATACCATACAGTTTTTTATCACTAGAGCTATGTAGTTTGGCTTGATATCTAGGATGGTGATTTGTCCTATAGTTCTTTTATTGTTCAGGATTATTTTGACTATCCTGGGGTTTTTGTTTTTCCATACAAAGTTCATAATTCCTCTTTCCTTGGGGATTGCAGTGAATCTATAGATTGCCTTTGGAAAGATGGCCATTTTCACTATGTTAACTCTATTTATCCATGAGCATGGGAGAGCTTTCTATCATCTGATATCTTCTTCAGTTTCCTTCTTCAGGAACTTGAAGTTCTTGTCATATAGATCCTCCACTTGCTTGATTAGTTACACCAATAAGAGTGGATAAAGAAAATGTGGTACATCCACACAATGGAACACTATTCATCTGTTAAAAACCAAGACATCATGAACTTTGCAGACAAATAAATGAAACTTTAAAATATCATCCTGAGTGAGGTAACTCAGTCCCAAAAGGACGTGCATGGTATGTACTCACTTATAAGTAGATATTAGTCATAAAATACAACTACCATGCTACACTCCACAGACCCAAAGAAGCTAAACAAGAAGGGAAGCCCAAGTGAAGAAGCTTGAATCTCACTTAGAAGGGGGAATAAAATAGTCAAAATAGACAGATGGAGGGAGGGAGGATGAGGAGAAGAATGGGGGCTTTAGGATCAGGTGTGGGAAAGGACAGGTAAGATGACTAGATGGCATAAGAATGAATGGAAATCTTCAACTGAAGGGAGTGAGGAGGTTGTTGGCTTCTCCAGAATGAGACAGAGACCAGGGATAAAGGGAGATGCCCAAGAATCAATGGGGGTTGTCTTTAGTTGTGACTCACTATATTGGGGGATATGGAACCTGAAGAATTCATCTCTTGTAGCCAGGCAGGAACCCCAATAGAGTGATAGAGGCACAACCCAACCACAAAACTTTTGATCCAAAATTTATCCTGTCTACAAGAAATGCAGGCATGGGGAATTGAGCAGAGATTGAGGGAATAGCCAACCAATAACCTGCCTAACTTGACACATAACAAATGGGCAAGTACCAGTCCCTAACACTATTAATGCTACTCTGATGTGCTTGCAGACAGGAGCATAATGTCCTCTGAGAGGCTCCAATCTGCAGCTGACAGATGCCCACAGCCAATCAGTAGATGGAGGTTAGGAGATTTTGTGAAAGAATAGGAGGAAGGATTCAGGGGCTCCAAAGGGGATTAGAATTCCACAGGAATATGAACAGAGCCAACTAACCTGGACTGTTGGTGTTCTCAGACTCTGAGCCACCACCAAAGCATATAAATGGGATAGACCTAGGCCTCCCTGCACATATGTAGCAGATGTGCAGCTTGATCTTTGTGAAAGTCCCAAAACAACTGGAACAGGGGGTATGCCCAAAGCTGTTGCATGTATGTGGGAGATGTTCTTCTAGCTGGGCTGCCTTGTCTAGCTTCGGTGGGAGAGGAAGCACCTAGACCCTCCCCCTCAGACAAAGGCAATGAGTGGGATGTAAAAGGAATAAGTAAAAAAAAATTAAATTTAATTTAATTTAAGAGAAAAAAGATGAAAGAGGAAAATCACCTTTGCAGACAGTTATCCTCTGACCTCCATATTCACCCCATGGTATGCATACATGCAGAGTAAAATAAACTTAAAATTTTTTAAAAAGTTGCATTTTTTAAAGATTCTTGAATACCTTTTTTACAAAAGTTATGGTAAAGCATTTCAATATACTCCTGTCTTTCCATCAGGCTTAACTTAATATATCTATTAAGTAATATTAATAGATATCATTTCCATTGGAAAAATCCAAACGTGTTGAAGGACCATCAATAAAATAACTCAATCACATACTATTATACTCATAGATCAGTGCCTTGCTCAGCCATCATCAGAGAAGCTTCCTCTTGCAGTATATGAGAACTAATACAGAGACCCATAATTGGACAATTTGCAGAGTGAGAGATTTCAGAACATCCAGTCCTAAAAGAGATGTCTTTCTCAAAACCCTCCTTTGGAGATCAGGGAGCTATGTGGAAGAGGACGTGGTATGATTTTATGAACCATAGATGATGAATGACTCCAAGGAAACAATGTCTTATGGACACAACTGAAGTGATATAGATTTGAACTCACAGAAACAATGACAGTATACACAGGTTCAAGGCAGAGAGGTTCCCACCACTGTGAGATAGGAAAAGTGGGTAAATGGTCCCTTCCCCAAGCAAGAGACTATGTTTCATTGACAGTTACAAAGGAAAAAAATTGTTCTGACCAATGGAGTAATAGTGGGTATATTAAACCACATTTAAGGGTAGGCCTGATACCTGGTAGTTTTTAGATTTTCTCCCTCTACATCATTTTTTCTGTCCTTGGAAGTTTCTTTGGCTACCTGGTTATCAATTGTCCTTCTGCCATGTACTGTTGTGAAACTAAGATCTTTCCTTCTCTGTTGCCAACTAGCTTGGCCTCATGTTGGTTTTTGATTGTGGCATTGTCTGGACTGCTGGGTAGTTTCTAATACAAAGTCACCTCATCCACCATGATGAAGATTTCATGGTGAGCAAACTCTCAGCTCTTAGATACCTCTACTACCCACTGAAGCACCTCAGGTTCACCATATCGCTCATCTCTCTGTGCAACATTAGGAAATAGGTTTGCAAAGCATCATTTTTAATACTCCTTGGAGAAAAATAACAAATAATAAGAGAAATCACACTTGAGAAAAATTCATATGTGGTAGCTAATTATTAATTCAGTGCTTAAGGGGAAATAAGCCCTTTAATTAATATTTCCTGTTAGAGTCAATTTTAAAGTGGTTAACATTGACTAGGTCAGTAGCCACAATAGATTAAGATAAATATATCTAGACTTAGGCTATTAAATACATTTAGTTTAATTAATAGTCCATATCTCCTTTGGCATTAATTATTTTAAAGTTAGTCAAAAGTTATTTTAAGATGCTTTTAAGTATAAGATGCAAAAATAAAATCTTGTGCTCCTAATTTGCCTCCATAACTGTAGGAGAGAAACTACTATACTTGGATGCCATTTATTCATTCAATATACATTAGGCTTTTTAGCAAGTTTTGTTTGACACATAGCATTATAGACTGTTTCCCAAATCCACAAGATATAACCGTACAGTGCCTATATTCAGAGATAAAGTCATCAAAGAAGTAATTAACTTTGAGACTAAACAGACTAATACCTGATTGTAGAATTAGGGATAGCCTCTTTTTGGAAAACAATAAATTTCTTGGAAAACATCATGACCCAACATGTCAGATATGAGTCTATATTTCACTATTTCACAATGTATCTATTGTCATTTTTAAATGTATGTGTGTATGTATGTGTGTGTGTGTGTCAGAGATAGAGATATAGAGATGACACACACAGAGATAGAGAGAGAGACAGAGACAGTGACAGGGAAAGAAACAGAGAGAAACAGAGAAAGAGAGAGATCTTGCACATGTGCATTTATGTGGAAACCAGAAGAGAAACTTGAGTGTTACCTTCTACCTAGTTTGAGACAGGGTCCCTTTTTTACTGCTCAGAACTTGTGACTTTATGTATGTTCAGAGGATACAAATTCAAGTCCCCATGCTTTCTTTACTCACAGACTAGTCTCCTCAGCATTAGGGTTGGTGTCTTTACAAGACAACACACCATGAGACTCATGCCTCCTTCTCTCTAAACACAGAGGAAAGGTCATGTAAGGACACGTCCCACAAGCAATCATCTACACGCTAAGGGGAGGGCCACTTCTAGGAACCAAACCAGTCAGCATTTTGATCTTATGATGTCCCAGCCTTCAGAAATAAACACTATTAGTTCAGCAGCCCGGCCCATGGTATTCTGCTGAAGCAACACACATAATAATGGCAACTCATGTCATTCACAGTGGCAGTGGCAGTAAGTTGTTCACAATCGATGTCCTTTATTTAGCATGTTAGAAAGATTCACAATAAATTAAAAGAAGCCATGTATACCTAAATAACACAATAGGAACAATATTTGGCTCACAGTAGCTTTTCTTTTAAAAATTGCCATGTTTGTAGGTAGAAAATACAGAGATTAAAAGAAAAAAAAAACAATGTATGAAAATCTGTAAGATTGGCACTTGGGAAGTGTTGATACAGGTGGTCTGCTTTCAAAAGATTTAAGTTCTCTTTATGTTTTTTAACCACGAGTAAGGAGGTTTTCCTTTCACTTCCTCATTCCTAAGTAGTCCAAGGCCGACAAGTAACTTGTCATTATGTGGCTGCTCCAGCCACGCTTATGGTTTCTGAGAGCAATGTGATTAGACAGTAGCATAAACTTATAAGATGTTTAGCATATGACATCATCTGGTGGTATTTGCCTCTCCTTTGGTCTGACTAGAGGGAGCAATCCTTACTGCAGTGAAATGCCTTTCTGTCGGCGGAATTTCAGCATCGGGGAGCATCATCTGTAGTCCTTTAGTAGCTCCTGCCTACTTCGCATACATTGACGAACCAACCCAAAAGCTATTATGAAATGGAATGGCTTTGGTAAGAAATCTTGTTATGATTAAGACAAACAAAATTTTAAAAATTGGTCTGGGAAAGCTTCATGTGGACCAAGAGATATGCCACAATTTTTCAAGGCAGATTAAAATAAAAATAAAAATAGAGGAAAGAAAGAAAGGAAGGGAGAAGACAAAGACACCAAGAATGAACAATAGAGGATAGTCCTGGTTCAGTATTCAAGAATTATTTGACTAAGAGGTACTTATTTTAGCAACATTTTATTTGTGCTAGCTTTTATATGCCATTCTCTGGTGGCTATTAGCTTTCAGATAAGAGTTTCTTGTTATTGGTAAACTTGTTGAAATATATACACCTAAAAAATTACATTTAAGCACAGCCACTTTTTTATCCAAACAAAATAATCAATTTATTGACATTGTTTTTGCTTTGAAAGAAGGAAAGCTAGTTCCTAAACATATTCCTAGCAAAGTGAGATTCTCAAAGGAACAGAATTTCCTATAAGCTTAGCCGGGGAGAAACAGCAATGGCAATGCTTCAAGTTCTCTTTGGAATCAATTCTCTGTGATGTTTTCACAGGTCAATTCTATTTTGTTACAAAATTGTCAGTATAGATGTATGAAACTAAATGCAATAATTTAAGATTGTTTTTATTTCAGAAGCTTTCATCTATTCTAATTTCATGGTTCATTGGTTGTTCAGTTAAAATATGAACATGGATGTATCAGGGGGAGGCCAACCCTTGTAGTCCAACTACTCAAAGACTGAACTAGGATTTCCTAGTTATACAATGAATGAGTTACAAATGCAGGCACATATCTCAACACACACACACACACACACACACACACACACACACACACAATGAGGGTGAACACTTACACTTTCCAAATTTTATATTAGATTACTATGACACTTCCAAAATAGCCTTTTAAACCAAGCTGCGTCATATAAAACAGACAAGGTTAGAAAAGAAGTATATGAGAAAACCTTTAACCATCCATAGTGTTCCACCTTCCCCTGTTAACCTGTCCAACTGCAGTTATTTCTGAGACACAAAGTCTCTTCCAAAAGCCTTTTCTACACTTTGTCCTCAAAGTCCCAGGAACTTCTCTGTATTCATAAGTATGACTAAATTTATGAATCATTCCTGCAAGGACAGACAGAACTGTAGATTGTCTCATCCACTATAGGATAATAAGCTTTTTGCTTTTCCTTCTGTAGTGGTATATTTCATTCTGTAAACTTAATTATCAATATGGAATTTATTGAACTAGTTTGTTTAAGTTACTTTTTATTTAACTTAGCTTTTATTTTTGGTAGTTTTTTTTTCTGTTGTAATGGTAATGACAAATAAGTCAGGGTTACATCAACTTAAGAATCTCCAGGTCTGTCAAAATTGAGAAGAGAATGGTGAGTTATTTGATCATTTTGTTTCAAGGGTAAAATGTCTTGTTATAGACAACAACCCAGTTTTCTTCATGGATTCTGAACTTGACAAACCAGAGTAAACAGGATAAAAAAAATCTTGCAAAGTTCAGGAACTGTCCTAAACAGTAGAATACTCATCCTCCATGACTGCTTCAATGGGCAGGGACAGCATAATACAAGCTCTGTTTCAGGTCCACGCCCAGCATCATTCACCCTTTCTCCTATGTTTGGACTGGACGTGACTTGACCCTTGTAGGTGGGTGATGGGAAGTGTGTCATTCACATAACTGGTTTCTGTTCAAAAGTAGGTGGTGGTTAGTCAGCAAGTTCTTGGTCTCTTTTAAAAGCATCTTTCCTGCCTTATTTTTTTCTCCTACTGACAGAAAGGAAAGCTGAAAAACAAAACACAGCTAATGAGGTCAGGATCTAACATCTGGAAAGTCCTACAATTATTAGAGCAATAAGCAAAATTTTATTGATTTTATTTAAATATCATTTTCATAACCAAAATAAAGTATAAGCAAATCCATATAAGGATAAAAATTATACTTTAAAATTTGATACTCATCTTTTCATTATACTGTTAGAACTTAAGAGCTTTCTTCCATACAAAGCTAAAGTTTGTCACCAGCTAGACAAGGTGAATTAGAACTAATTATTAACCAGTTCTTGTGACTTGTCAAATGAGAAATCACAGGAAAGCATGACCATCCTCTACATGGTAAGATATTTTAATCTTGAATCAAAATGACCAACTTATTCAAATTCCTCAAATTTAGACATCTTGGGTTTCAAAAACTTGTGTTTTATTACCACCTTGACCATTTGTTCATATTTGACATCTGTGGGCATTATTTTTAATGCCTTAAAATGCAGAATGTGTGCAATTTACCTCACATACAATTCGATGAGGGCTATCTTACTCCATATTGTTTTACACTATCTGAATGCCTGATCCTGGGTCATCTTAAAGAAAAGGAAGTTTAGTTGGCTGAATCCTGAAGACCAAGAGTAGAGTATCAGCTTTGAATGAGAGCCCTGTGTTCTGACTTCCTGTGAAAAAGCGGCAGGGGAATCCCTAGTGCAGAAATGGAGATAACAGGAGGATGAACTCATTGTCCAATAGTTTGTTCTCAGGAACTTCTCCATCCAATGAAAAAGATAGACCTTTTCATGGCTGATTAAAGACCTCATCTCCCAGACTTGAAATCAAGTTTTAACATGGCTTTAGAGAAATCAAACTATATTCAAACCATAAAAGAACATAATGAGATCATGTGTATAGATCATGATACTTTCTCAAAAGTATTCAATATAAGATCAAAACGTATGTTGCAAGGTGGAAATTTCTGATTGTGTCATGTGGTACAAACTCACATGGTCTTTTGCTGAGGCAAGACCCATTTGGATGACATGACATTTGGAAAGAGTATAAACGGGACTCAATGGACAGTGACAGGGTACTTGCCTCGCCCTGGAACACTTTGTTGGTCTCTAGTCTTTACTGATTTTCACATCGTAAAGACTGTCACACGATTGAGATAGCCAAGAGATAGCTTTGCTTGACATCTCGCTCAGTTGGTTCTGAGGAGGCCTGCCTGTTTCTCCTGTATCATGCCATCACTGCTGATTCGTGTTTGGTATCCTGACACTACTGAACTGGTCTGCTGGTATTCTGAAAATGGGGATTGGAATTGCCCCCAGGGAACTACTTCTAAACAGGCCCATCTCCCACCTGACTTATTTACCATATTTTCTCTCCTTTAGATGGTGGGCTTGAAGAGGGGACGAAGCATTTGTGAAACCTTATCAAAAGACTCTGAAAAGTCTTAGCCTACATTTGAGGCCTTGGTGTGAGTGATTACCTCCCTCGCTAATAACTTTTTCACTTTTAAATTCTTATTTATCTTGATGTTTATTATTTAAATTTATGATATGAAGCCAATAATGTGATCAAATCACCTGCAGTCATTGAAACAATTTTTATTACTTCTCACTCTTAAAAAAAGTAAAACTTGATTGTGCTTTCAGACAGCAGTTCCTGCCTACTTAATTTTAGTATTCTAACCTTGATCAAATGGCAGCAATAAGTTTTCTGAGTAAAAGAAAAAACACAGAGTCCATGAGGTGGCTCAAAGGGCGAAAGCACAGAACCCATATAAACATGTAAAGACAGAGCTCACTACAAAACATTGTCTACTATGGCCTCCACAGGAATGCCCCATTATTGGTGTACCTCCCATAGAGGAGGAGGAGGAGGAATAATCATGACATTGTTATTATAAATAATTTATAATTCAAGGTTAAAATTTTCAAAGATTCAAGCTGCATGAAGAAATATGATTTTTGGTGGTCTACTCCTTGAAAAGCATTATTAAACAGAGAAGGTATAAAAAATTTTCATTTCAGTTTTGAGATACATCTTTCACAGGAAACTCTTTTTTACACTTATGAGGTTCTTAGAGACGTAATAGGCAAAGATTTAGAAACCTGACAACTTGGAACAAAGCTGTGCAGGAATTTGACTCTCAAGCACTGTTGTAGATTCTGTATGCTTATTGCTTTTAAATGGGTACTTCTGGTAACTGTGACTTCAAGCCCCCAAAGGATTAATTATTTTTATTTATTTTAGTATTCAATACTATGCCTGGGAAGTTATTTAAGTAGATGTTTGTTTATTTTACTTCTTCTCTAAAACTGGTTACAAAGTTTAAAATTTAATGTAGGGGAAAGAAAAGTACGGTTATTAGCTATGTTCTAACTCTTTCTTTGGTTCACTGTCACAGGGATAAAATGTTTATACTTTTCATCTTCTTGTATACAACTAGACATATGTTGACAATAAATATAATTGTTTATGCTTGTATGCTACTCAATATCAAATAAAAATTTCTAGAATTACAATGAAATAAATTCTGTTTTTCATATATAAGGTAACAGTTTTATAATAACTGCTCTGCTAATTTTTTATGATTTAACTTATTGTAAAAATAGCAATTATAAATTTTTATATTCAAATATAAATTTATTTCTTTTTAAGTGGTTGTTGTTTTATAAGTTGGCAAATGAAATATTTTTTAGTAATTGCAGTATAAACAGGTTTTACAGATAGTATTAAAATCCCTATGCACAAAAAATTGATCTGAACTTAACCTCTTGTTATATAATTTGTAATAAAAAATTACCTTTCTCTAGATTGATTTTTATCTGCTAGATTTCAGTCCTTCTCCTCCACCCTGCCCTCTACAGATCTTCCCTCATTCTTTGTATCCTTCTCCTTTGAGAAGAGGTGGGCACTGGGTATCACCCCAACCTGGCACAGAAAGTCACTGCAGGGGTAGGAGCATCCTCTCCTACTGAGGCCAGACAAGGCATCCCAGCTAGGGGAACAGGTTCCATAGGTAGGCAATAGACAGGTACAGCCTCCACTTCAGTTGTTGGAGAATCTGCATAAAGACCCTGCCACACTTCTGCTGCATATATGCAAGGGCCTTAGATCCAGAACATACTCATTCTTCAGTTGGTCATTCTCTGGGAGCTCCAAATGGTCCAGGTTAGTTGACTCTTCTTGGTCCTTCTTTGGAGTCCCTATCCTCTTCCTGTCCCTTAGTCCTTCCTCCAATTCTTCCATGTGACCCTCTTACAGCTGAGGGCTGTTTATGTCACACACCCCCCCCTTGCCATATATAGCCACGCCTCTCTGCCCGCCTCCTGCTAGTAGCCATACCTCTCTACAAGTTTCTGTAACGCTAGAAGTCCCGCCTCCAGAGACTGAAGATGAAGCTGATGATTGGACCAAGTTACTGACGGACTTGGGGGAGGGGTTTTGCTTTATCTACCTACCTGCTTGTAAAAAAGAGAATTCAGTTAATGAAGGCAGACTGAAAGCACACCATGTCTTGCTCTAATTTTTTCAAACCCCTTCCCGCATTTCCGGTGCCCTTTATTTTTCAGGCCCTGACTCCCATTCCAGACGACCCATTCATACGTGTGGCTGCAGGCGGCTACACTCCCACAAGAATACCTGAGCTCCACATATTGTTTGGCTGTGGGTCTATGTATCTGTTTCCATTGACTGCTGGGTAGGACCACTCAGAGGAGAGTTATGGTAGGCTCCTGTCTGCAAGCATATTATTAATAGTGTCAGAGATTGGTGCTTGCCCATGGGATATGTCTCAATGTTGCCCAGTCATTGGTTGGCCATTCCCCTTCATCTCTGCTCCATCTTTATCCTTGCAAACATTGTAGGCAGGACACATTTTGGGTAGGACCACATTTTGTGGTGGATTGCTGTCTTTATCTCTCCTCTGGGTGTCATGTCTGGCTACTAGAAGTTGCAACATCAGGATCCTTATTTCTTACTGCTAGGAGTTTCAGCAAGAGTCATCCCTATTGCCCCCTGGGACCTTCCCATCTGAGGTCTCTGGCCTTTCCAAGAGATGTATTTCCCTGCCCATGCCAGATTTCTGTTCTCTCTCCCCTCTTCTCCCTACACCTTACTACCCCCTGCTCTGTTTCACTTCCTCTCTTCTCTCCCACCCAGTTCCTTGCCTCCATCCATCTCCAGTGTTTGTTTGTTTGTTTTTTTTTATTTCCCCTTCAGAGAAGGAGTAAACCATCCTCCCTTAGTCCTTCATTGTTATTTTGCTTCTTTGATTCTGTGGATTGTAGAGTGTTTTTTTCTGAACATTATGGCTAATATCCACTTACAAGTGAATACATACCATGTATATCCTTTTGGGTCTGGGTTACCTCATTCAGCATGATATTTTCTAGTTCCATCCATTTTCCTGCAAAATTTATGACATCTTTGTTTTTAATAGCTGAGTAGTATTCCATTGTGTAAATGATCCACATTTTCTTTTACCCTTCTTTAGTCAAGGGACATCTAGCTTGTTACCAGTTTCTGGCTATTACAAATAAAATTGCTATGAACATAGATAAGCAAGTGTCCTTGTGGTATGGTATGGTTTATGTCCAGCAGTGGTATAGTTGGATATTGAGGTAGAACTATTCCCATTTTTCTGAGAAACTTCTGAACTGATTTCCAGGGTGACCGTACAAAAGTCAATTATCCCTAGGTGTGTGGGTTTACTTCTGGATCTTTGATTAGATTCCATTGGTCAACCTGTCTGTTTCTATACCAATACCACACCATTTTAATTACTATTGCCCTGTAGTACAGCCTGAAATCAAGGATGGTGATATCTCCAGAAGTTTTTTTGGTTTTGTTTTGTTTTATTTTGTTTTTTGTTTTTGTTTTTGTTTTTGTTTTTATTGTACAGGATTGTTTTAGCTATCTTGTGTTTTTTCTTTTTCTTCATGAAGTGGAGAATTGTTCTTTCAAGATCAGTAAAGAATTATGTTGGAATGTTGATGAGAATCGCATTGAATCTGTAGATTATTTTTGGTAATGTGACTATTTTCAGAGTGTTGATATTACTGATCCATGCCAATAGGGAAGTCTTTCCATATTCTGATATCTTCTTCAGTTTTATTCTTCAGAGACTTGAAGTTCTTGTCTCACAGAGAGAGAGAGAGAGAGAGAGAGAGAGAGAGAGAGAGAGAGAGAGAAATATACATAGATACGGAAAGACAGAGAGACAGAAAGAGGGTCAGTGAAATGGAGATAGAGACAGAGACAGAAAGACAGATGGAGAGGCAGGGACAGAGACAGAAAGATAATAGACTGAGAGAAAAAGAAAGGAGACAGACAGAGAGGCAGATAGATAGACAGAAAGACAAGAGAGAGAGAGAGAACCTGACAAGAAACTATTGATTACATAAAGCTTACCCACCAGTGTTATACCTAGTCTAGAGAGGCCACAATTCAATCCTTCCTAAGCACTCCTCCAAACATACAAAGATATGAGTAGTGCTCATATGGGGGTTATGTTTTTTTGTTTTTTTGTTTTTTTGTTTTTTTGTTTTTGTTTTTGTTTTTGTTTTGAGACAGGGTTTCTCTGTATAGCCCTGGCTGTCCTGGATCTCACTCTGTAGACCAGACTGGCCTCAAACTCAGAAATCCGCCTGCCTCTGCCTCCCAAGTGCTGGGATTAAAGACATGTGCCACCACTGCCCAGCATAGGATTATTCTTATTCAAACCACAGTAGCCCCTAAGGCACCAGATAGCTCAGATATTCCTAATTTATTTTATATTAACAGCCTTGTCTCATTACTTTTATCTACAGGAGTTCCCTGTCTTTGATCCTTGAAAAGATCTTTCTGATTATTTGGTCTCCATCTTCTCTTGTGATTTTTTTCATAGAAGATTTGATCAGATTTCAGGATTCCTTCACCACCCAGGTGTTAGTTCTCCCACACCAATTCTCTCACCCAGAATCGTGCTTCCAAATGCCCTTGAGATATTTCCACTTAAAATCTACAGATGTTACATGTGTCATGTTTTCATACTGAACTATTCACCTTTCCCTTACTGCATCCACCAAATGACTTTCATCTCTGTTCTCTAACCTTTCAAACAACACTAGCACGGACTTGGCTTAAAAATATAATGTTGATTGTTTCTGTTCTCTCATCCTTTAGTTGAAATAATGTATATGTATTTATCACTCACATGCTTCAGTTTTATTGCTACTCTGCTGTACCTAACTACCGTTGCTGTTCATCCAGGTACTATAAGTTTCCTAACTATTCTCTTTAACTACTGTCTGGTCTCTTTCAGCGGGTATATTAATCTTACATCTTTGTGATAATAGTACTCTTAGTGTTTCTCTTACTTAAAATGTGTGTGGTTGTTTTTTTCTTTTTTTCTTTCTTTCTTTTTTTTTTTTTTTTTTGTAAATCCATGTAGATGTATACCTGGGGCTTTTTGGTCATGACATTTTTTTTTGCACTGGGAACCCATGGTCAAAATGAGAGGATTATGTAAAGTACAATAGTATTTTTACATAGCAAAATAGGCATCTACTGTCTAAAGTTTTCATTTTATTTCATATGTTATTTTAATACTTAGAAGTCATTGAATTTGAAATATATCATTTTTGGTTAATTTATGCACTGATTCCACAAAGGAATTTATATGTTATTTATAGATTTCTTTTTTTTTTCTAGTATGTTTTCTTTATTGGTTATTTTATTTAGTTACATTTCAAATGTTGTCCCCCTTCCTGATTTACCCCCGAAATTCCCATCCCACCCCCTCCCTTTTGCTTCTATGACTATGCTCCCCCACCCACCCACTCATTCCCACCTTACCGCTCTAGCATCCCCTTACACTAGGGTATCAAGCCTCCATGGGACTAAGGGCCTCCCCTCTCATTGATGCCAAATAAGTCAATACTTTGTTACATATGTCGCTGGAAGCATGAGTCCTTCTATGTGTACTCATTGGTTAGTGGTTTAGTCTCTGGGAGCTCTGGGTGGTCCAGGTAGTTGATATTGTTGTTCTTCCTATGGGGTTGCAATCCCCTTCAGCTCCTTATGTCCTTCCCCTAGCTCTTCCATTGGGGTCCCTGGGGGCTCAGTGAGATGATTGATTGTGAGTATCTGTAGATGCTGACAGATCCTCTCAGGGGACAGCTATACCAGGCTTTTTATCAGCAAGCACTTCTTGGCATCAGCAATAGTGTCTGGGGATTTCTAATATGAACAGTATTTGCTTTAAACTCTTACACTGCATATTAAAGTTCACTTATAGTTTAATGATATATTGTCAGTATTCAAAACATGAAAAAGCAATGTCATAGAAAATGCACATTTGCAAATATTAAACTTTATTTCTGGCTTCAATACTCACACTATTGTTTTCTCTTCTTTTCCAAGCTTCCTTCCTGCCACCCATTGACCAAACATTTCCCCAGCACTTTCTTACCACCAAGGATAATGGATTTAGAGATAAGCTGCAATCTGTGCTTGCTTTCTCTTGCTTCAGCTCAGTGTTCTCCAAAAGACCTAATGAAGAAGCTTTTAAAACTCTAGTTCCACTTCAACACATATAAACTTATTTGTTGTAATTATTTGAAGCACAAAAATTTCACAATTGTTATTTGGGATTATTCACTTTATTTTGTGTGTGAATGTTTGGCTTGTATGTATGTATGTGGACTATATTCAAGCATGGTCCCTGCAGTGGTCAAAAGAGGGTATTGGGTTCCAGTGGACCTGGAGTTTTGGATGGTAATGAACCACTGTGTGGATACTTGTAACCTGACCAGACTGCTCTGTAAGAGCAATAAAGGCTCTTAAACATTTTCTAGCAACCATAAAAAAAAAGGTTTCTTAAAAGTTAATTTGAAGGCTAGAGAGATAGACCAGCAGTTAAGAGTGATTGTTGCTCCTACACAGGAACTAGGTTCAATTTCTCGCACAAAGCTTGTGGTTTAAGCCATCTCTGCCTCCAGTTCCAGGGGATCCAATACCATTTTTTGACCTCTGAGAACTCAGGGTACACATGTAATGCTGATACATATACATGCAGGCAAAATAATCATATACATAATATTTAAAGAGTTCTTTAAAGCTAGCTTTATACATTTCATAAACTCATACAATTAACATATATTTTATGATCATTTAATAAACTTGTAAACTTTTCATGGGACATATCTGTTTCTGTGGTACATACTGTTCTACGTGAAAATTGATGCTTACAATTGACTTTTCTTCAAGCTTAAACTTGACTCCTTTATCTTGAAGGCATGTCTAGTTTTCCACTGAGAATGTGCCACTGCTATTAATTATTCTACTCTCATTAAAATTGACTGACTTCATTGGATAGTATGAAGATCTTAATTTTTCTCCAATATTTAAGATTCATTCTCTACAGGTTTATCATCTTAAAATCTAAACATTTGAAGGTGGTGAATAAATTTAAAGCTGAGTCACACATGTTGTGGTGCCTATGTATACACGTTTGTTTTATTAGGTCAATAACATTAATCAAGCATTTAATGAGGAACTCTCAATTCCAATCTAGAAAGGCAATTAGACATTTCTCTATCTGTATGACATATCTTTGCCCTCTTCCTAACTCTTCTGAAATTACGCTGATGAAATAACTCTACATGGCATGTGTGGTTGTATTTGACTTGTGCTTGCATGACCCTGAACTTAGCTTTTTGAGAAGGCATACTTGATGTAATGGGATCTAATGTGTACACTAATGCGTAAAGTTATGTTTTCCTAAGGTTGCTCAAATAAAAATTTAGGTAGTCATTCAGCCATTCTTGAGAATTTTGTTCTTTAAAATATATATATTTAGTCACTTATTAATTCATTAGTTTTCATTTCTCTACTGATTTCTTTTGATTCTTATTTCACACAATACATCCTGGCCACAGTTTCTCTTCCCTTAACTCCTTCCAGTTATTCCCACTTCCCCTTTCCCTCAGATCTACTCCTCCTCTGTTTCTGTTTAGTAAAGAGCAGGTCTCCAAAGAATATCATACAAATATGGCATAGTAAGTTACAATAATATTTCATATCAAGACTGGACAAAGCGATACAATTGGAGGAAAAGTGTCCCAAGAGTAGG
>JADRCD010171833.1:3934-15118 GCA_019843815.1 Montemys delectorum
CCTCCCTCCCTCCCTCCCTCCCTCCTTCCGTCCCTCTCTCCCTTTCCCCTCCCTCCCTCTCTTCTCTTCTTCAATTCTTTAACACATCTGGCACTGCTGAGAAGCAGCAGTGTCCGGGAGACATTGCTTCAGACCTTTAAACAGTCCCCTACTATTTTTATCTTTTACTTCTCATCTCTTTTTCTCTTCCTTTTCTTGCCTGAAGCAAGAAGCCAATGCTCACTGAATTCTGGCCAAGTTAGATGACAGAGCAAAATGAGGTGATAAGATGATGTGTTACTAAAAGATGAACAGGAAGGGAAAAAATGAGTGCTATCCAAATTTAGAACCATATTGTAATAAATTCAAGGACTTACTTTTATTCAAAGTTATCCTGAAATAAAGATAGAAAAATACTTAGTTGGACTATATTTTAATGTTAACTACTTTTGCTTACAATGATCCTCTGGTCAGCAAGTAAAATACATTTTTTTCTCACTACTGGTAACCTGATAACAATTAGACTTCTTTGATGACTAATAGCTTGCATATTCTCCTCCAAAATAATGTAAGTTGCTTTTAATTTTTTATTGAATTTGTTTACTTATTTTTTGTTTTTATTTTGGGCTATGTTGGGAGCATATATCATAGCACACAAGTGGGTCCCAGAACATTTACTTATAAAGCTGTCTGATAAGATGTCCCTAAAGCTTCTTTTGCTGCTAAAAAATGTACCAGTGGGTTCATTTTTCTTAGATTACTACACTTCTGATATTAACAATACAGAAAACTTTTCTGGGCATGGCCATCAGTCAACCCATAATTGGGAAAAGTCCATGGGTAGTAGCCTAATAGCATTCATGGAGTCATAGGTTAAAGAGATCAATGATAACAGATGATGAATTTTAGGAACTATGGAAGCATAAAGAAGGACTAAGAACATTGAAGAAACAGTTGCATAAACAGTCCAAGAGATAAAATATCATACAGAGGGCATTAAAAATAGCCAACACCAAATCAACCCACCATGATGGCACAGGCCTTTAGTCCCAGCATCATGGAATGGAGGCAGAGGTTTGAAGTTAATATGGTCTACATAGTGAGTTTCAGAACAGGAAAAGGTCACACATAGATATCTGTCTCATAAAATAAAAAACTAATAGGCAATGTCAAACACTAGAGCAGAATTCTGTGCTAGTCCATACTAGGGAGCCTAAAAGTGTGTGATGCTCTGTGGTGCAAAAATATGAAGTCACACTTACTTAATCAAGAACACATATGAAAAAGTTCTAAGAGTCCCAAATGTCTCACCTGTCTGAAGTCTGGGAAAATCAGAGCTTCAACATAACAGTAATAAATAACTTTACAATAAATAAAAACAGAATAAATGATGATGTCCATTTATTAGGAAAAATTCTTTCTTACAGAAAATCCAAGCATTAACAAGTAGAAAGAAGGACAACCAAACTAAAGTCAACCTCTGAAATGATACTTCAGGAGGTACCTTGATGCATAATGTACATCTTACACAAGTATAAACATTTGAGTCCACTTCTCATTCACCTGGTAAAAGTCAGGTAACCGCAGCAGTAGAGGGGATTAGGAGATCTCAGTCCCTCCCTGGACATGCAGTCTGGCAGTTCTGCTGACAGAACTTGGTGACAAGACCTTGTCTCAAATAATAATAGATGATACACAGGCAGACAGATGATTGATAGATAGATTAAATAGATAGATAAATGCGGTGTTAGAGCCAAGTGATACTTCTTTGGTATCAAAAACTTTGTAATCTGAATTGTTGCCCAGAAAACAGCAGTTCAGCACCAAGAAGCATTTATTGCAAGACATAATTGTGAACTCTTAAAAGCCAAGCTGTAGTGAAAGAAAAGACTAGAATTGTTCCTGATTAAAACACTAACAAACACAAGCATTGAATGCAAAAGAATTACCATTCTTTTATTCTTCCTTTTATTGAAAATAAAAATTTTCTCACATACTATTTCCTGATTATAGTTTTCCCTCCATCTACTCTTCCCCACCTCCCCTCCCATCCAGATTCACACCCTTTCTGTGTCTCATTAGAAAACAAACATGCTTCTATGGGATATTAAAATAAAATATGAGATTAAAACATCATTGGACAAAAAATAAGGGAGTCCAAGTAAGGTACAAGAAAAGGAGTCCAGCTCATTCTCACACTCAGAAATCTCACAAAAATACTAAAGTGTCCTGATTTGGCTTGGGCTGGGACCTCTGGCTGCTGTGCTAAGGTCAGTGACAAGGAAAGCATCACAGTATCACAGGGTTATATCGATGGCAGTGAAGGTTAAAGGTAAAGTCAGAAGACATCCAGAGACTTGACAATCACCATGCATGCAGGCAGAGATGCCAAGAGACTGGCTTGCTACTGCACTGCTCAGAGAGGTCCATAGACACACAGATGCCCACTCACTGCCATGGCAGACAGGCTGACTGTAGACATCTAGAGGCCAGCTTGCCTCCATGCTGTATGGGATGGACAGAAAAGGTCACCCAGAGGGCTTTCAGCTATATTGCCTGCCTGCAGTGGGAGTCATTACAAGATGTAAATGTGTGGTGGACAAATGGGAGAGAAAGAGAATCAGAATGCTCTGAGCCTTATGAAGAGAGATGGAACTTGTAAGGGTGGAAAGGAATAGACTGTTATGAGCAGCCAGTCCCACAGCCTGAGGCAATCCTGAAATCCCAGCTGGGCCTATGGCTTTACAACATCAAAGGTTGATGTCCAGGTCTGTGGCTTAAATCACTACTAGAAACAATGGGGTAGACCATGGTTTAGGCAGACACCTGGGACCACATGGAGGTCTATAGGCTATGCAGAACTGACCTTACCTCAAACCTGCAGCAGAACTCAGGAAAATGGGACCTGGGCCCATTTGCAGCAGTCAGGAGGGCTTAGCAGGTGAGTTGACTAAGATGCTGGAGGGCTGAAAAAGTACTGGTAGTTCAGACAAGAGAGAGCTGGCCGGCTATCTAGTTCAACTACCACCCAGGCCCATATTCAGGGTTTGAGCTGGCTCACCCCAAAACCTATACCATTTGTGAAGTGTTGGGCACATGAAAGGGCCAATCTTGCTGATCAAAATATGAAGTTATCTCCATGACACAGGACCACAATAGGAAGACTAGGAGGAATCCTGGTGAAGGGGCAAATTGATGGTGTCAGAGATACCAGAGAACCAGACCAATGACTCATTGCAAAGGACATTTACAAGTGAAGATGTGTGGACGGAGGGGTATATTGAGGGACAAATTGTGACGCACTACAGCTTCCACAGAAAAATGGTTTCTATGCTTTGTTTTGTTTATTTTGTATGTTTGTGCGTTTTTTAATTTGGGGTTGTTTTTTCAAGGGCAGAGGGTGTATATGAGGGGACAGAGAGATGAGTGGGACTGGGGTGCATGATGTGAAACTGATAAAATATCAGTAAAATGTTTATAAAACAGTAAAATAGAATCTATCATATATATCAATACATATATATATGTCCATACATATATATATATATATAGAAAGGAAATGTAGGGTAAAAAGAAAAGAGAATATATTTATTACTTATCAAATATATGTGTATATATATCAAAAGAAAACAAGAAACAGAGAATCCCTAAAAGAAAATTATAAGAAAGTAACCCCCCAAAATATTTCAGAGTTTATTTTCTGTTTTGCATCTACTATTGAACATACACCCTACACTTAAGAGTTTGTTTCTCCAGTGGGACTCCAGCAGAGGAAATTAAAATTTCACTTTCAAGTAGTTATAAATTGAAAATTGTTCCTGAGTTGGGGAATGGGAACTTCTTTCAGCTCTAAGACCCAGCTGGTACAGCCCTCTGAAGGCCCTGTGTATGCAGCCTCAGTTTCTGTGGGTGCATGTGTAGATCCATTTTCTTGATTTAGAGAGCCTTGTTTGCTTGGTGTCCTGCATACTCTCTGGTTCTTATATTCTTTCTGTCTCCTATTCTTTGAAATACTCTAAGTCAAAGCAGGTAGGATTTGATGAAGACATACCATTTAGTTGCATGTTCAAAAGTTTTCTACTCTCTGTATTTCTGTCTTTGTTTCCCTCTTCTGAATGATAAAGCTTCTCTGATGATAGTGTGAAGGCCCTGTCCTAGAAGTATAGGTGAATGAGTCATTTTCTTGCAATAGTTTGTTGTTTGTAAAACAGTAGTATTTGCTTTAACTCAAGTCCCTGGGCTATATAATCTCAGTTCTTTGTCGCCCATGCAGATCTTGTATAGATTCCATCTCTTGGAGTGGGCTTTCAGTCAAACCTGATATTATTGTTTACTCCCAGAAACATTCTATCAGTATGGCCCTAGCTTATGTTGTAAGCAGGACACCATTTTAGGCTAAATTGTTTGTGGCTGGGTTGGGTTTACATTTTGCCTTTGGTAGCATACACAGTCCCATCAATACTTGTTTCTTGTTCAGGATTGTTTTAGCTATGCTTGGTTTCTTGTGTTTCCATATGAAGCTAAAAATTCTCCTCTCAAGATCTATATGTCCCTATCTTGTCAGTTACTCTATCCCTAACTTCCTTGGTGTACCTTCCTGTACCCAATGTGTAAGAATGGACAAATGAAAGTGCTATGCAGAAACAATCTCAATTTCTCCAGTTGTGTAGGTGTTGTTTTCAGCAATAGTACCCTGCTGTCAGTTTGTGGAGTGCAATCTTTAGTCTTGGTACTACTCTTAGGTTATTTGGAGGTTTCTGTGTCCAATAACTCAATTAGATATAACACAATCCTGCTCTTGGAAACTTCTGCAGAACCAACATATTGATTTCCATAGTTACTATCTATACAAGTTTCCACTTCTACCACCCATAGATGTGTCTTCCACTTACCCTACATCCTCTCATACATGTATTGTCATTTGTTTTATTTTTTCTTCCCAATCTGATGGGTATAAATGAAACCTCAAAGAAGTTTTTATTTGAATTTCTCTGAAGACTGAGGATGTTGAACAATTCTTTAAGTGTTCTCAGTCATTTGAGTTCTCTCTTTTGAGAATTTTCTGTTTAGATGTGTACACCATTTCTAAACTGGATTGTTTGTTTTCCAGAGTCCTTTGTATATTTTGATGTTTTAATTTTATTTATGGATTTTTGGATATTATCCATTTATAGGATATATAGCTGATAAAAATCTCTTTCCCATTTGAAAGAGTGCCTCTTTATCAAAATGATGATGTCTTTTGCTATAGAGATGGTTTTCAGTTTCATTAGATCCACTAATTGTTGTACTTAGTGCTTGTGCTATCAGTGTTCCATTCAGAAAATCTTTTCCTGTGCCAATGAATTCAAAGCTATGTCCCACTTTCTTTTGTGTTAAATTCAGTATATCAGTTTTAATGTTAAGGTATTTGATTCTCCTAGAGTTGAATATTGTGTAGGCTCCTAAGTATGAATCAATTTGGATTCTTCAACATGTAGGCATCCTGTTTGTGTGACATTTGTTGAAGATGCAGTCATTTTTCCAGTGTGTATTTCTATCTTCCTTATCAAATAAATAAATAAATAAATAAATAAATAAATAAATAAATAGATGTCTATGGGTATGTCCTAGAAAATTTGATGCAGATCATTTCTCTGGCCCCAAACTATGTTTTCCTGTCTCCCAACTACAAGGATTAATCATCCGTATCACTATGCTTGGCTGGCTCTTGAAACTATTTTTGACATCCTCTCAAATTTTGTGTATTGATCAAAATAGACAAAATTGTTTTTGCACCAAGACCATGCTGTTTTAATTATTATTGCTCTGTTTGTGTTTTCATTTTTTTAAAGGATTTTATCCATCTCCTCTTTATGACCATATATCATATTCCAAAGGGCCATTTTAAGGTCTTTGTCGTCTGCTTCAGCTATGTTGCAATACCCAGGGTCATCAGTGTGGTAGAGTTGCTAGGTCATAGTGCAGACAGTTTTGTCCTGGCTGTTATTGCTTGTGTTTTTATACTTTCATGAGGAACCTCTGTTTTGGAGGACTGTAATTCTAGGTGCTCATAGCTGGTCTTGCCCTTCTTGGGTTGGTGTTTTGTTCCTTGATTTCTAATTTCTGGTTCTTAGGAGACTGTGGTGGTTGTGCCTGGCAAGAAATTCTTCTGGAATCCTGACACATGGGGGCACAGAAAGCCTGAGTGAAATAGCCTCCTAGTTATTGGAATCTGACACTTAGGAAAGGCAATGTCTGGGGCAGTAGTAGTAACATGAGGGACAGAATCAGGGTATAATTCCAGGATTTGCCTAGTCTTCTGGGGAATGGAGAAGAAAATCGGGATGCACCAAAGCAAGTAATCTGCTATAGAGCTGGTGTTAAGACTCAAGGATCGGCTATGAAGGAGAGGAGAGGAGAGTGTAGATCTAGCCTTTCTGTTTCTCTGACCGTCATGGTTGTGTCTGGCTTGGATGGAAGGTTCCCACAGAAAGCCCGCAGTCAGCCTGCCTACTTCACTCTCTGTAGTGGCCTGGGTGTTGCCAAAGAATACTTGCTGGAGCTGAGAGCTGGGTCAGGTAATGAGTGGGGGAAAGGAAGTTTGGCGGGAAGTATCTGTATGAACCACTATAAAGGAGAGAAGGGAAAGACTGGAAACAAGGAAGGAAGCTGGATCAGGTAGTCTCCTTACAGAGCTGGGGATGATTAGGGGTTAGATTAGGACAGATAGAGAGAGGTAAACCCCTTGAGCTGGTGACACCTTATCCAGGCAGGTGTATAGTATTGTGAACTTATAATAGGCTCAGAATGTGATACTGTCGTGACTTTAATTACTTAACTGTAGCTATCCTTTTGACATATAATCAATAATAGCGTAAGTATTAAGGAAATATAGCGTGGAATATTTGGACATTAGTGGTAACAGAAAATTATCTCTGAGATTTGCTCTCAAATATCAAAAATTTACAGAAATACTGTCCATAGAGTACAAAACAAATGCAGTGAGACATCACTGAAGAGGTCTGCCTGGCTAGTGTATGAGAGTGTTTTATAGTGATCTTGCAACTTATGATAAAATATAAAACATACTTATTGGCGTTGAATAATGAAACTGCAGCAGTCAAAACTAACAAGTGTTGCTTTTCCTATTTTGTGATCACACTTGTGGCGGCTACCGCAGGACTCACTTGATGATTGTCTCCGTGAGACAATGGCTGAAGTTGCTTGGTGATATATTGAGCAGACACATGGGTTTCCCTGGAGACAGGTTCCACAATGGCTTCCTTCGCAAGTCACCTATCTAGGTGAAAATAACTGGTAGGTGAGAATCAGTTGGAAAATCCAACAAAACACTCACATAGAAATAACATATCTTTTATAGCATCTCAATACTCTAAATGAGGGAAATTTTGTCTAGAGCCAAGGAGTATAAACTGACAGTTTCCATAAATCAGATCTCATATTTTCACTGATTGCATTTATTGCTTGCTTATTTATTTATTTATTTATTTATTTATTTATTTATTTATTTGTATGTGTGTTTGTATGTGTGTGCATGCATCACAGACTGCAACTACAAGTCAAATGAAAACACTAAAGGAGTCATCATTAAAATGAAAATGTTTTTTTCAAAGCTTTATTATAATTTCTTATTTGATCCCTAGATTTTAAATATCTAATTTCTATGCAACTGGAAATATTCTATTTTTTTTAATTTGGTGACATTTAAATTTTATTCAAAATAGGGCAACCTGAAATTTTTGTATTTATTAATATTTGCTATGTGACCCAATACATTATGATGTTTAAAAATGTTTCATCTGCATTTGAAAGAATGCAAATTCTTTCATTATGAGGTAAAATATTCTTCCTGTTCCTTTAATCAAGTGTGTAACTGTGTTTCTAAGTCTTTTATTATCCTGTGAGATATTTTAATGTTGGAAAAATTTTCAATATATATTAGTCTTTACTATAATAAAGATTTTATTATGAATAACTTTATTTCAGTTTTAGTCGTGTCAAGTTTAACACTTTTTCTTAACTATACTATTAGAGGGTTAAAATTTAAATGTATCTTAATAGCCTTTATATCTTCATAAGAAGATTACTCATTTTGAAATATTTTCTGTACGGCTGATGATAGAAATTTCCACAATTTATTTCTATTGTATCAATATAAACTATCTATATTGCTCCTTGTCAGTGGTACATCCTTTAATTTCTTTCATTAATAAACTTAGACACACAACATACACACACATGCATTCTCGTGCACTTAGAATCTTGTCTTACAGGGTATGTGATCTTTTAAAGGACATTTTATATCTCCATCTTTCAATTTTTCAAACAAATAAGAAACAAATATAATAAATATGATAAGGGATGTTTCATCTTTTCATTGTGATAATAAAATTAAATGTTAAATGGAAAATTCTCAGAATAGTACTCTTTATAGCAACCATTGTAAAATGTGTGTTATTACATGTTGGGAACAGATGGCTCTCTCTCTCTCTCGTCCTGCAGCTGCACTTTCTCTCTCTGCCACTGCGGTCACTGAGAGGCCAGCCTTGCCCTGGTCTTGCTGTGCCACAGGTTGTGGAACAAAAGAGAGAAGGGTAGGATGACCTATACTCGGCCAGAGTTTCCATGCTCTGGGCAGTGCAAGTATAGGTGTCTGCCTGCATACTCCATGCCACCAGGGGGCATCTGGGTCCAAGTCCATGGGGGGTAGGGGGTGCAGAGATAATGAGATAGCTGCAGGGGGTCCCTTGATCTCCTGAAAAGCCAAGGACTTAAGTCCCAGCCTCTTGGACATCACTGGATATCTCAGAGGGGCTGGGAAAGAGGGGAGAGAGGGTGGGGAAGGAAGAGGCAGCACAGCTATTCTGTGCTTGTGTGGGACAAGAGAGTCGCTGGTCCTGGTCTCCCTGCTATAGATGCTGGGGCTGCACGACACATTAGTTAAAAAGAGAAAATGCATAGTCGTAAGAAATTTTATTATGGAAAAGAGAGAAAAGACACTGGCCATGACCACAAGGAGAGAGGGAGAAAGGAGAGGAAGGAGAGGAGCGGAGAAGAGAGAGAAGGGAGGAGAAGAAGAAAGCAAGAGAGAGGAGGGGGCAAAACACACCTTATATTGTGAAGTGGGGCTATCTGTCTGTGGGTTGAGGCATACCTGGCTGTGGTCAGATGACTGGGGGAAGGGTCAAGCTAGAATGCTAGGAGCTTGGGGCATTGTCTACAAGACAGAACACACATCTCCTGGGGGCAGGGTGGGTGGCTGTGAGAGGTTGTGACTGAAACAGGAGCCAGGGAACCAGGAGGTGTGGCTGAACTCCTTCTGACCCTTGCAGGCAGAATTTATCACCCACCAGGTCTCCGGAGGTTGTAGACCTGTTACTCAACTGGGCCCAGGTTGCTTGAACAGACCATTGCCCCACAATTACAGTATCATTAATTTAAAATGATTATGTTTAATGTTTATGTGACTATTCTACAAAGAAATAATAATTAATTGAAACTGAACTGAAAGTTAAATTTTTGCAGTTAATTCTCCCATTGTCAATTTTTTTTTGCACTGTACATTTTATTTCTTCAAAAATAATGTGAGGGAAAACAATCTAGGTAATTGATTGCTCTGATCAATTATATTTTTATTGATCCTTATTTTTTTCTGACCTCATTTTATCTATACTCAATTAATCCTAGAACTGAACCAGCATTTATCAGCATTTATTCAATCATTAGGTACATTTTCCTTCACAGCATGCCTTTGGGGATGCATAAAAATAAAGAAGCTAAACATCCTGCTGTCAGAACTGTGAAGAAATATTCTGGGCTAATTGTGTATTTGCTTATTAAAACAAGTGAGGAAATTATTACTGACCCCACGTACTTCTCTGGGATGTCACCATATTGAGCCTGGGCATGGCAGGTACTCAAGCAAATGAAAGAAAAGAGTCAGGCACTTTGATGAAAAGACATCCAACCACAGGGTATCTCAAAAATAATTCTGCCATTGCAGTTGCTTTAGAGTATCTCATTTATAGTATTCAACATAGCTGCAGGTCTTTTCCCAGCCTCGATGGAATGATGGCCTGAACCAAGTAAATTCTCACAGGAGCATATTCTATAAAATAACAATGAACGTAGCAAAATAATTGTTCTTCTGATCAAATTATCTTGGAAATGGAGAAACGTGAGCTACGTGAAGTTGATTTTTTAACCACACAAACATTTTGAGAACATTATTTGTTACTTGCCAAAGAAAACTGTAAATTTCCAGACAGTGTTCATATCCTGTTTTCCAAATTCTTTAATCATGAAGTTGATCTTTTCTTGTTGATCCTTGTATAGAATCTGTGCTCCCTGAACATACACTTGGAAAAACAAAACAAAAAACCAAAACAAAACAAAACCCCCTTTATATCCAAGAGGGGAAAACATCACCTCCCTGAATGAACAAAAGTCTAACCAAGAAATTATAATTACTATAGAGAGAGCATCTTTAGCAACCTTCTATATAGCTAGACTCAAACAATTTGTTCTACCAAGCGCTCCCACTACAAAGAAGAATTACACCTTGCTGAAACAATTAAAACGTGGGGTTGAGTAGAAAAATTACAAGATGACTTTGAAATACCATGTAATAACTGAAAGTAAGTCATGCTAAAAATGTCAAATGGCAGTTGGACAGTGGTGGTGCACGCCTTTAATCCCAGCACTTGGGAGGCAGAGGCAGGTGGATTTCTGAGTACAAGGCCAGCCTCGTCTACAGAGTGAGTTCCAGGACAGCCAGGGCTACACAGAGAAACTCTGTGTTGAAGAACAAAACAAAACAAAACAAAACACGTCCAATGGCAATAGTGATATATATTAAAACTAGTTAGTTGCCCAGAGTACAAACTCCTAAAGTGGGTCATTCACTAGATTCTTCCTTCTCTGTAACAACAACAACAACAACAACAACAACAACAACAACAACAACAAAGAAGAGTAAATTATTTTTTATTCTCTAAGTTTCCTGGACAAAGATATTTTATCACAGTAACAGAAAGGTAATTAACACTCTTGGAAGGTAACACAGGCTGTTAAGTCATGTTGACAATTTTGACGTGTATTAGTAGCCTATGGTCACCATAATAAACTAGTACAGTTTGGGAGGCTTAAGCAAAAGCTTTTTCATTATTGTTCTGGAGGCAACTGCAAATTGTAGTTTGGCAT
>JADRCD010171838.1:0-18650 GCA_019843815.1 Montemys delectorum
TACTACAATATAACTATAGAAAATTATTGTCAAGTTCTGTGTCAGGCAAAAAGGAAAAGGACCAGAAGTCATAGATCACACTATTTTTAATGTCAGAATAAGCAAAGTTGCCTATAAGAAAAGAAAATCCACCAATTGAAAATGATTCCTTGTCTCTATCTCTTTTCAGAAAGTGCCAGAAAAAAACAGGAAGGTATTGTCGGCAGTTCTCGGGTGTGCTTCGCACAGCACACTCCATCTCTTCCAGCAGAAAGTCCTCGGCCGTTAAAATTGAGAAGCATCCTTGACATGAGTCCTTTTACAGTGACAGACCACACCCCAATGGAGATTGTGGTAGACATCTTCCGAAAGCTTGGTCTGAGGCAGTGCCTTGTGACTCACAACGGGTAAGTTGAACACCACAGAAATCAGCTTGCCCATGATAATTAATGCTCCTTACTAATGGAATCTTTTCAGGGTAGAGTGCAAGTAAGCTCCCAAGGGGGAGTGTCTGGCGTACAGTTATAAATGTAGGGTCAGTCAAGCTTCACACTTGCTGAGAGTAAGAACGATGTGAGCTCTGTGCTCTTTGTCAGAGTCAGAGAAGAAATAGATATGAAACATCTCTGCTCCACATAAAGAGTTTTTTGAACTTGAGGTGTTTCTTTCCTTGGGAGTAGGCAGCACCGACAAAACCATTTTCTTTTTGTATTTCCTTTTTATGTATAGGGTTCTTTGTACATCTTTTTCTAGATATTTTGGTATGTGCTATTTGAGCCAGTATTTATCATTAATGAAATAATATGTGAAAATTTGCAGTTTAATTAAAATCTTTAACTGTGGCTTTTCTTCTTATCTGTTCATCTATTTATTTTTGTCTACCTTCTCTAAAACAAATCAGACCCATAAACTTAACTGTTAACTACTTTAAAACATTCATGTATTGAGGGCCTTTTATTTCCACTATTTTATTTTTCTTTGCTGAATTTTAAATTTTTTATTTGTTGATTTTATTGCTGAGACAGGGCCTCACTGTAGTTGGAGTTGAGTCTGTGACCCTTGTGAACTTCAGGAACACTGAGATCATAGGCATTTGTTTTCTTGCCAGTGTGAAGTCTTGCAACAGAAATGCTAGGGAAGGGGAACAGATGATTTTCTGGGTTTGTTATGAACTGATGGCTCACCCTGAATAAAATGAAGCTGATTAAATACTGTAGCAAAGACATCAGAGAATCACAACTAATTTTATGTTTTCAAAGTTTTGTATAAAAACTTGTGGGTAACAGAACAAATGAGCCATCTCTAGGTAAAGGTGGCATTCAAAAACAAAAACAAAAACCAAAAACAAAGGAAGACAACATACTGAACACTTTGACTCCTTCTCACGTAACCCTGAAGCTCAGCACACTGGGTAGGTCAGCTTCTATTTGGCAGGTGCAATGGCTTTGTCAAATTAACTCCAGCTCACAAGAAGCCAGAATCCTGCTCCTGTAAACCCAGTTTACTGACAGAATAGTCTTTCTTCATAATTTCTAGACCTCTTCACACATTTCCTGGGCCTCTACATTATACCATATTGGGTTAGGAACAGCAGCATCGTAAGAGTTTATTCTTCTACTTAAAACAACGCTAAGCAGAAAGTGGGAACATTAGAGCCATGTTGGGTGTTTCCCTTCTGGAGTGTGATAGAAATAAATGAAAGATGTTTTATAAAATACTATTGTGTACTGTTTTATTTTGTTTGCTCTTATATAATTTTTAAAAATGCTACCAAATTTGTTTAAAATTTAATAAATATTAATTATTCGATGTGTTCCATAAAGCTTTGCCTTAGGCCCTTTGAGTCATTATATGGCTTGCTTGGAACTGAATGTGAGTTTTCTTTTTCTTTTTTTTTTTTTTTTTTTTTTTTTGGAGGCAGAACTTTTTATTGCATCATTTTTTATAACCAACATTGGCTCTGGATAGGGGCCTTAAGTATAACAGTCTCCTCCCCCCCACCCCACAGGCGCAAGTTCATGATCTCTGTGCACTGGGGCTTTAGGCCATACTCACCCAGTAGCTCTTTGTCCTCCATTGCCCTTCCCTGGAAGCTCAGCCAGAATTGGTCTTCGTGGACTGCTCCTGCTGGGACACCTTCTTCCTAAGCACTTCTACAGTCTGTGTCAGACAGACCTCATAGATATTGCTGTGGCCCTTTTCATTTCTCACCAGGATGCTCAGAGGATCTTGGCAGTTCTGCACCATTCACATGACTGTGCTGCCAGGACCCAGACCCAGCCTGGAAAGGGTAACACCATCCTGTAGCACTTGACTTTGGTGGGCCAGGTGCTGCTGGAAAGCTGGCACATCAATCTTCTGGGCAATCTGCTTCTTCAGTTCTGACACCATCATGGAGTTAGTCACAGACACCAGGAACTCATTACCTCCCAGCATCTTCACCTTCAGGCTCCAGGCCATCGCTGTAGGCTCTAGCACTAGGTCCCCTGGAACTAAGGAGTGTGCTTCTCTTAGCTTCTGGCTGCTGGCTCTCCGAATGTCAGTTTTCTTAAGCCGTTGTTGGCTTTGAGTTCTCCTTTGCTCGGCTTAGGTTCTCTTCCGCACTGACAAACACCAGTTCTGTTGGGTTCTGTTCTTGTGGTTAAATTAGCCTGCTGTGTAGATTAATTTTCATATGTCACTTTACTGGTTAATTGACAGGATTTGGGCAGTATAGACCCTAAAAAGGATTAAATTATTTTTTAGGGGGCAAGAATTAGTTACATACAGTTTTATCAGCTGTTGCTTTGCAAGTAAACAAAGTAAAGGAACTTTCCTCCAGGGTCATGTTTTCCAACCTTGATCATATTTTCCTTAGTTCACAGAAAATGAATGTATTTGGAGAGAAAAAGATCATTTGGGGGGCTGGTGAGATGGCTCAGTGGATAAGAGCACCGACTGCTCTTCCGAAGGTGCTGAGTTCAAATCCCAGCAATCACATGGTGGCACACAACCACCCGTAATGAGACCTGATGCCCTCATCTGGGGTGTCTGAAGACAGCTACAGTGTATTTATGTATACTAATAAATAAATCTTAAAAAAAAAAAAAGTCATTTGGGGAGGAAACTCTTGACTTTATTGTCTGGGAACTACTTAAGCGGGAAGGTGTTTTATTTTCAAAGTGGCTAAAACTGAAAAAGACAGCATGCTTTAAAGTGAAGACCATGAAGTTCTAGGTAGCTCTTTGTTTTCCAACTTCATGTAGTACCTTAGCAGTGGAAAAGACCTATTTGGGGGAATTAAAATGCAGCAGCCCTGAGATTTAAGGCGCAAGAGGTAAAAAGAGTGGAGAAGTAATGAGAGCAGGTACAGACAGTCTGTCAGGTCAGTGCCATCCCGGATTTTATATGCTAACAGAATGTCTCAGTTTGTTTAAGGAACACTAGTTCCCGTAGTTTAAAGGACAAACAGGCTAGTAATAGAAGTTGCTAGAAACTCATGTGACTAATAAGTTTGAGAAGTATTAAGGTATAGCTGAGGTTTGCTTTGGAACTTTGAAGATGTTGATGGCTTTTGATTCCCCAACTATCAGTAATGAAGTCATAGCTTACCTAGTTCACCTGAAAATGCTGACATTTTTTGGAGGGGTGAGACAGGATGCACTGTTGGGGTTGCTGTTTCTTATAACTTTGGGAAATGGCAGTTTCTAAAGCCTTCCTAACTTCCACATCATTCATTACTTGTTAGCCCAAAAGGAAACTTGAGATAACTGACAAATCAGAAACATATATGTTGATTTTTTTTTCATTTCATCCTTTAAAACTGAAAGAGCAACCTTGAAACTAACTTGATATCCTCAAGTCAACCTTGACTGTTAAAGAGGAACTTTGTGACCGTTTTACCTCGCCTAAAAATTCTGCATGAAAAAGTTTCATAAATGTTCTGGTGTGTCCAAGTGAATCCACATGTACACTCTGAGTGTGCTGCCTTGTCTGTCATGCAAATGTGTCATGTTCCTCATCCTGACACACACTGACCGAGCTTACTAATACAAGTGGGAAACTGAAATTAACCATTCTACTTCATTGGATAAAAAAGCATACACAAGAATCAAACTGTTCTTCCTGTATTTAAGTGCTAAGAATTCTACATTTCCTAACCATAAAATCTATTGACTTTGTAGCTTTAAAAAAAAAACCTTGTTTTTTATTGTCATATATTAATTGTACAAAGTCATGGATTTCATTACATTTCATACATGTGTACAATATACTTTAAAGATATTCACCACCACCCCAAAGCTAAATACAAACAACAACAACAACAACAACAACACCCCTCAAAAACCTCAAATATTTTGCCTAAAGACATTTTTTAGTGGACAAATGCTCATTTTACACAGTACAGTTTTTGAGCTTTCTGGAGAGGTTGTTCACATGCTCTGAAAACTTCACAACATTGTTTTAAATAAAATAATGTGAATACGCTTCCTGCCCCTCTAGCCCAGCCATTATTGTTTCATGAGAGAAATGTTTCTAAGTATTTTCAGACTGCTTTCAAGTACCATAGTGAGTCTTTGTACAAAATTTTGGTGGGGTATGGTGGCCATATCTTTTAATCTCAGCACTCAGGAAGCAGAGGCCACTCTGGGTTCAAGGGCAGCCTGGTCTACAGAGTGAGTTCCAGGGCTGTACAGAGAAACCCTGTGTCAAAAAAAGAAAAGGAAAGAAAAGGAATGAAAAAGGGAAAGGGGGAAAAGAAAAGGAGGGGAAAAGAGAAAAGGGAAAGGGAAAGAAAGAAGGAAGGAAAGAGGGAAGGAAGGAAAAGAAAGGAATGAGATCTTTCCAAGGCAGCTTCACAGGAAAGTTGACTTAGGCAGACAGGTGGTTAAGGAAATGCCTGATTATTCTGAAGGCATTTTAGAAGGGCTTCTGGAATCTATATCACCACATACTGTAGGCAAATTCATTTATTTTTGTAAAATAACCATCAAGATATTTAATAATTAAAAGTAATCTAGTTATAGGTATCTTCATGAGAATTTATGAGGATCATTTTGTAAGATGTGATGGTAATGACAAACTAAGAAAAATTACTTAGAAAAATATGCATTAAAAATCATTTTGACGTGTACTCATGAATGTTTTATAACCATATTATAAGAAATGGGATTCAGTTCCTGAAATGAGTTTGGTAGTATTTACATGTATACTTCCTCAATTGGATTTACAAATAAATAGTAAAAGTCTAGGAGATTTCTTAAGTCTTCTCATGGGCATTCAGACTAAGCCCCTACACACACACACACACACACACACACACACACACACACACACACACATGGCTGAGGTAGATCCAGGTCACTCGTAGGTTGTTACTCAGATACTGAGAACTGATCAGCCAGGGAAAGAACACTGAGAAGCAGTCCCAGGTGGAGAGGTCTGGAACTGTATGTCATTAAGTTTCTTTTTTACTTTTACTCATCTCCAGAGTTAAAATTTAGTCAGACTTTCATTATTTTGATTTTTAATTTAAAAATAAACCTCCACCATTAAAAGTTGTATTGTGTCACCTTTTAAGTTAGTAGAATGTCTGGAAATGGAACCTAGACTATGTCCTAAATCATCTTGTTTTTATCTCAAGTTCATGAGAAGCATTCTTATGGTTTATGTGTTATTTCCTTCTCTCATTCTTTATCATTATGATTGGAAGCTCTTTCAGTTGAATTTCTCACAGTTATTAGCATAATAATCTGTTTCAGGATTGTCTTGGGGATCATCACAAAGAAGAACATTTTAGAGCATCTCGAGCAACTAAAGCAGCACCTGGAGCCCTTGGTGATTAGCTGTGTCAGCTCTCCTCCCTAGACACCCTAGAAGTCAGGAGGCATGAAACTTGTGAACTGTTCAGTTGCCCTGCCACACACCCCCTGAACAAAACAGTCCCACCATGCTGCCAGTTACACTTGGGTCTGCCCAGATGTCCTTAGATATACTGTCTAAAATTCTGTTCATAGATAGTAAGCAGCAACTAACACCTCTCATCAGAGTTAGTTAAAGTTAAGTCCTGCTGACAGTCAGGTAATGCGGAGACATTATTGGACTTGTTTAAACATGAAAAATCTGTCCACCCTAGTGGATTCGCCAGTCTCAGAAGACTCCTGACTGGTCTGCCCCAGGCCTTCACCCCCACCCCTGTTTCTTGCTTCCTAATCTGTGGTCATGTGAATCTAAGCTCCTTTGTGACTTGAACTGAGCTTAGGGAGTAGATGTACTGACCGTGTACATTATTAACTGGCACTCTAACTGGAGCACAGTGCCGGCGGAGATCTGCGCTCAAAGCATTTGTTCTTTCTCTGCTACCCTTGTAGATTCTCACAGTCAAAATGTGTGTCCTCCATTTTGTTATGGATTGTCCATAGCTCCTGTATGTGCCCCTTTGTATCATATTTCTAGACTGTCATACGTAGCTTTTGTCTTAACAGGCTTTATGTCTTAGTGGTGTCATTGATTACAGAGAAAGTTTTGATTTGTGCATAACAAATTGTGTGACTTTAACAATTAACACCTCAAATTATTTTGACCTGCAATTTTCATAACTATATGAAACCTGTCCCCATTTGTTTAAGTACACAACTAAGTATGTATTCCTGTTGTATGCTAATATTTCACAAGTGTTTCATGCATCCTTTTTAAAACTACTAACCAAATATAGTAGCTTCTCATTCATTGTGCTTTCTGCTTCACCTGTTACAATCTTTTAGGATCGCCTCTTGATTTCTCACCTACTTTTTAATGTAAACATTAACATCCAAAACTTTCAATAAAAGCACTGTATCTTCTTTAGGGGGGCGCACAAAATTGAAAAGCAAAAACCTTAAGTATGCTTTCATAACCCTGGGTTGTCCTGTAGGTTTCTCCTCACATTGTCAAGTCTGGGAGGGGAAGCTCTGTGTTGACCATTGTTCATGTAGCTCATCTCAATTGTATGTGCTTTCAGGAATATTCTGCATACAGCTGGGCAAATTACTTCTTAAAAATTTTGGTTATACAAAATATTGCAGTTTTAAATTGTTTTCTAATATAATGGGAATAGGTTCCTTTTTCAAACTGGATCAGTATTATTTTCTGTTCAAACATCTTCCCAGTTTTTGCTACTTTTTTGTTGGCATACTTCAATCAAAATAGCTCTGCTTCAATGAGGCCTACAGCCCTCAGTCCCTGTGGGAAGGACCTCACTCTGAGTGGCCACAGTACTTCTTGTCAGAAGATGGTGGCTGGGTAATTTCACTGTCTTTGCAGTAAAACACTTAAAATATGCATAATCGGGCTGCTTGCTTTGCTTTCTATTCCTGTCAACAAAAAGGATTTGTCCATAGATTTAGCTCCTCTTGTCTTTTCCCTTTTATTTTAATAGCACTCTCTGTTTATGCTTTTCAGGCGCCTCCTTGGCATTATAACAAAAAAAGATATCCTCCGTCATATGGCCCAGACGGCAAACCAAGACCCCGCTTCAATAATGTTCAACTGAGTCCTGTAGATGTGGACAGAGAGGAGACAGAAGAGGAAGTTCGTTTGTTGAATAGCACAATTCTTTAATCTGCGGGACTCGTCCACTTTTTTCTTCTTTCAAAAAAAAAGGAAAGGAAATACAAGACGAGCTTTTGCAACCTGGTTTGCAAATAATGCTAGGAGAACGGAGGGATTGTTTGGGGAGGGAAAAGGAAAGGAGTGAGGTATTTCCCTGACTGGAACAGTAATTCATCTCATGTTGTCTACACTGTCTGCATTCACTGAGGCTATGCAGTGAGAGTGCAGGCTGGAGCCTCCATGGAGCCTTCACTGAATCCTCAAGCATCTGGCTGTGACGGCAGCACCACAGAGACAGACTGACGCATTATCAGTCCCTATTTCTGGAGGGATTACTTTGAATTGAGCCATCTATTAAGACTGCAAGGTCTTGCCCTTTTATATCAGAACTGTTGTGTTTAACTCATGAATTGTATAGTTAAGCATCACCTTTCTACATTCCAAAAGAGCTTCTCTCTCCTCCCTGCCCCTCTCCCTCCTGAGCTGTAACAAAACCTCTTTGGTGTGTCCTTTTGAAGCAGTCCTTTCTCATATTGAGATGTACTGTGACTTTACTGACGTGTCATCACAAGAAGGGAATGTTTCTTGTGCCATTAACCATGTAGTCTGTACCATCACTAGAGGCTTGGAAATGTGTGCACACACCACTGCTGGCCGAGCAGGGAAAATCTGGAGCTGTGAATGGAAATCCCCCAGCTTGTGTGCTGTGTGCTGTGTGGTTCAGAATCAAAAACAAACTTGACTCTAATCAGTTTTATTTTTTCCTCTCAGACTTTATGGATAATGTGACCTAGTTGTATGCAAATTTTCTCTTTCTGAAATTACTGCTATGACAGAAAAGTGCTGTTCAGCATAATTAAATCGAGCGCTGCTGCAGTGACCGTGAAGAGAAGGGAGGACCCTGTTTAGCTGTACCTGGCATTAATTGCATGTTAAACACTGGAACTTTTTTCTTCAAATTAGATCATTCTTTTATTTCAGGATGTTTCACTGCTGACACTGGAGATGAACTGTAATTCATAACTTGCACTAAATGTATATTTCTTTTCTTAAAAATTTACCATTTTATTTATATTTTTATGGATTAAAATTTATAAAATGCACATCAGTTAATATTGCACTTAAATAATTTTACCTTTTTAATGTGACTTTTTTTAATAGACTAATTTTGACTTACAAATATGGAGGTATGAGCAAAGATTTCCATGGGCATAAGGGTTTAAGAAGAGGTGGTCATGTCTGTGATCCAGAGTACACATGATACCTTCTGATTTCTCACTGCCATCTCCTGGGTTATGCCCTTTGACCTGCCCATCCCGACCACAAATTAGAAAGTTGAAAATACCACAGATTACTAGTAATAGATTAAAGCCAAACCTTTTTTTTTTTTTTTTTAAGAAAAATCAAAATGAAAACAAGAGAATCACAATGTGGTTATAACCTCTGAATCACTTGGGTGGGTCACAGCCGTACCTGAAGTGTTCGTGATGATTTGAGTAGATATGGTGCACATCTTTGCAGATGAGTTATAATGTACCTCAGAGTATTTGGAGTTGTTATTGGCAATGTTTTAATCATGGTCTGTCTTTCCACCTGGCAAAGGGTGTTTACTCACTAGACTGCCCGGAGAGTCTTCAAGTGTGCAGTTTTGAAAGGCAAATGCATTTGTGCACACAGAAACAACTGGCAATGAGCCATTTTTAATAAATATGAAATTACATTAGATCTGTATGATTTTGAAGACTTAGAAGATCAGGAAACCATATTAGAGTGATCCAAAGCCCCACAATTGTAGGGTTTCTCAGCTGTGCTGTCTGCCAATGATATTTTGTCTTTTTTACTCCTCTTGGCAGATCTCAGTAGTCTTCATTGTTCTTTGGCTAGAGTGAACTCATTTTTAATGATAGTTCTGTAGCTCTTAAAGTATACTTCAGTATGGAGGACACTGCTGGGGAACTAACTCTTCAGCACGGCTATTTGGTGGCTCGGCCCCTTTTGAGTTCCAAGTCTTCAAAGGAGAAGCCAGTTTCTTTGTAGCTTAACACGATGAAACTGAACATGATTTTATTTTCCACATTTCCTTTTATTTCATATTCTGCTTTCATGACCCATCTTCAGAGACTGACATTTCAGGATACATATTAAAGCATTCATTTTCTTTGTTACATTTCTCTATCTGATGTGTCTTACTGCTGACATACATGAAAAGTGCCGTGTTTTTAATGCGTTCAGAGGTTTGGGGTTTTTGTTTTTTCTTTCTTTTGGGTATTACTATGTGTTCTGTTTTTCTCTTTTCATAAAGGTTTGGTTGATTTACAACCAAATAAGATAGTGGATACCATGAACTACATGTGCCTAGCTAATTGGCAAACTTATTGACCAATATACTAAGTGCAGCGCCTTATTTGAGTACCCTTTTTGAGAAGGTATGATGAAAATGGGCGAGTGTGTCAGCATCTATTAATAATCGTTTTTGGTTTTGGTTCTTGAAGAATGCTTAGTTTGTTAACCTGTGATGTTGCCTAGAGCTGTATTTATCTGTTTTTATTTATACTAGTGTAGTAAAAGCTGCATATCATTACAGTAAAAATGATTACTGTGATGAGTTAAGATCTATTAAAATCTCTACTTAAATGTGTGGTTTGGCTTTTAATTGCACCTGTACCAGCAGCCCCCTCCCTTTGCACAGCCGCACTGTGCAGTCAGTGTAAGCCAGTGAGCCTGGCACATGCTGCCTCCAGATGGTGCCCGCCATGCTTCTGTCACGTTACAGCTGTTGAGCCTTGTGAGCTAGGAGCTGGAAGAAGCAGAGATGCGTGATTGAGAATGCATGTATACTGACTGCACTAGCAACAGGCTAGGGCTCCCAGGTGCCAACATAAAAATGTTTCTTTTTTTAGAAGAAAAATTATACTGTCTGCACGAAGAGAATGACGTGACATGCTTAAAAACAATCACCCTAGAAATACATAAACAGACCTGCTTTAAAATAGGGTTCAGAGACACTTGAAGTTTCAGTTCTGTAAGCATTTAGTTTAGGGGAAAACATCACTGGGCCAGGATAAAGCTTTTATCATGTATATTCCACTTACTGTTTATTGGAAATGAACTGTAATGGAAATGGTATTATTCTAGAGATAGTGAAAGTGAAAAGGATTTGTGATGTGCTCAAGAGAATTGTAGTTCTCTGGAATAGGTGCAAATTTAGGTTTTTAGGATGATGACAGAAATGACATGGACTGGAAAAGGCTACAGGAAGAATCTAGATCAGTGCCACCTAATGGTTTTAGACATTAGGTCGTGTCTATTTTGTGTATATATAAAAGAGGGCATGTGCATACATACCATTGCATGCATGTGGGGGTCAGAGGACATCCCTCAGTTCTCTCCTGTCAACATGTGGGATCCAGAGATCAAACTCAGGCTGTAAGGCCTGCTGGAAAGTTCCTCTGCCTATTGAACAATCTTAGACCAATACTAAGGGGGTTTTCTTTTTTTGGTTGGGGAGTGTGTGTGTGTGTGTGTGTGTGTGTGTGTGTGTGTGTGTAGTTTAAACTGAATGTGTGCAAGTGCCCAAGGAGGGCAGATGTCAGATCCTCTGGAGCTGGAGTTACAGGCAGTTGTGATGCATCTAATGTGTATGTTTAGAACTGAAATTGACTCTTCTATTAAAAACAACATATGCTCGTAGCTACTGTGCCATCTCTCCAGCCCCTTATTTTGTGTGTTTATGCACAAATGACTGCAGGTGTCTTTGAAACTCAAGTTACCAGTGGTAGCTGTGAGCCACCAGATCTGGGTGGTGAAAACTAAACTCTAGGTCTCTGGAGTAGGTGCAAATGCTTTTAACTGCTGAGCTAGCTCGCTCTCATTTTATCTCTCTTCTCTTTCTCTCCTTCCCTCCCCTTCCATCACTCCTTTCCTCCCTTTCTCCATTATGTTTTAGTAATGGGATTACAAAGAGGAACTAATACATATATGATATTCGAGTTAAATAATAGCCTTAAGCTAAATGAGAAGTACGTTCCAGAAACTATATGGTGAAATTATATGGATTAAAGTTAAGACAGAGAAGAGGCAGAAGAATCAATGGTGAAATGAGACAGCAAAAGAATTGTCAATGAGGTGGAAAAGGGTACCATTGAAACACAAAATGAACCAAATAAAGGAGTTTCAAGGAGTCCTCAGCAGCCAGGTAGTTACTGATAGGTGAAGCAAGACCTGAAAGTTGGCCTGTGTGAGCATACTGATGACCTGCCTGAGTGTTTTATGGAATGGTGGCAGTGATAGTGGAATGGGTCTGTTAGGCAGAAGAGAGAGTTCAGGAAATAAGATGCAGGGCATAGCTTTTCCTGTTGGTCTCAGAGGATAGTTTTAGATCAGAATTTAAGGTGTGTAGGGAATTATAGCTTCTAATTATGGGAATGAGGGGGAAATGAATGCTCTGTGTGTGGGAGGGTCCCTGTATAGGATAAAGAGGATAAGATCTTGGAAACAGACAAATGTAAAAGATGTGCCATTAAGTCTGTTTTGATTGCTGCTACTTTTTCTGTGACATTAACTGAGGATGAGGGAGATGTTGGAGCTTGAACACAGATGAAAAAGAACTAGTTGCCATGGGCATCCAAAATAGCCACGTGAGGTTAAAATAACCTCACTGTGACACAGCTGCTTTTCTTTTTTCTAGCTACTTGGTTCCGAGGAGAATTCAGGTAAAATGTGGTTTACTTGGTTCTGGGTACTAACATAAATGCAACATAGTTGAGAGATGCATGATGATGGAAATTGAACCTAAAAGCTGGGTGAAGGAAATTAGTCAGGTTGGAAAAATGGGGTACTAGAGGAAGATGGAGTGTGGAGAGTAATAGGTAGTACAATGCTTGGAACTGTGATGTTTCAGTGTTGGTACTGACCAGCTCCAGGTGTGTCAAACCCTAGTCTAAAAAACAGTCTGGGAACTGAGGTCTGTACACTGCATCCATGAAAGAATTATGGTAGGATGGTTTAGAGACAATACCATTACAAGGTCAGTTTTGAGCTAATGTGAGGAGTTTAGGTCATTATAGGGGCATGGTTCAAAATAAATACTTGAAAGGTTAACATAGAAATTCCAGCATTGGGCCCAAAGAAGTAAGAAAATGGATTTAAGTTGGGTAACAATTCTGATTGGGTCATGGTGATTCATGGATGTGCTCAGGCATTCAAAATGTGTTCCAGTCAGATCCCTAGGTTAAATATGCATAGTATTCTATTCAGCCAGCCTTCAAAAGGAAAATGGTGAGAAAGGCAGGCTCCATCGTCTCTAACAGGAAGCTTGTTCTTTAATGAAAGTGTTAACTGAAAGATCAGTTATCTCATTATCCTCATTACATCCAAATTATAATTGCTGTGTAAATAATTCTGGAATGAAGCCTAGGGCCTCACACATTAGACAAAGTGCTCTGAGGCTGAGCTAATTTTCAGCCTACAGATAATAGTCATGTTCTATGTCCAGTTCCTGTCTTGGCTAATAAGGTAGCACAGCTTCTGGAAACACAGCTCCATGTTAGCTTGTGGGTGGCATGGATGAAAAGCTGGCTCTTCCCTTTCATTAGATCTTGATAAATCTTGCTGGGATTCATATTGGTCCTCCTATGGAATATAAAAAGTCTTAAAACTATGTTTTTGAGACTGTTGCATCACTAAAGAGGGTTTTGTTGTTGTTGTTGTTGTTCTTATTTTTGTTTTTTATATGTATGTGTGAGGTTGTCAGATGCCAGAGTTAGACAGTTGTGAGCTCCCATGTGTGAAATGAATGGGTCCTCTGGAAGAATAGTCAGTGTTGTTAACTGCTGAGCCATTTCTCCAATCCCAAGTGTTTTTATTTTTCATTAGCTTAGTATTTCTAGTTAATAGATGGCTATTTGATTTTGAATAAGCACTCTTTTTATAAGCAAGTTAATATTGAGGACAGTACTCAGAAAAGAACCTCAGAAACTAAAGAATTTCTAAGATGTTAAGCAGTGTCACTAATTAGCATGTGAAAGAAACACTAGAAGAGCTATATTATAAAGTTTTTAATAAAGTTTCCATTATTTATTTTTCCACTCCTTAAAAACAAAGCCCCGTCTGTGTGCTGGCCCCACTTGAAAGCACTGCACCAACAGGGCAGCGTGCTCATCCTGCGAGCTGGTCTATGTTCTCTTCACTTCTGCTTGCCAGATGATCTTCAATAATTTTTGCAAACAGATCCCTCTTCAATAGACTATATGCAAGAGGTAAAAGCTGACCAGCAACTTTGTGAAAATACTAAGAAGGAAAGAACATAACATCAAGGTGAGAAAATGACAGGCACAGATGAAAAATACATGGAAACATGCTTGTGCAACAAAGCCCACCCAGTTAACAGTAAACATGGGACATGTCCCTGCTATTCTCTCCTAAAGACAATTATTCACCTAAAAAAAAAAATCCTGAAGGGAATTGAGAAGCATTACAAATTTAAGTTTCCCATAGTCCATTAATTTTATCAACCCTTTTGTCCCAAACTGCCATTAAATGCTTTCTCCTTAACTATTCTTATTAGTTAAGATTTTTTTAATAGACTTTGTAATATGTATGACAAATATAAGGTTACAAATCACTATCATTTTTTTTAAAAAAAATTTTATATATGTCTTTTACCTAAATGTGTACCACATATTTGACTTGTCAGAAGTCAGAAGACTGTCAAATCCCTAAAACTGATTACAGACACTTGTGAGTGGCTGTGGATGCTGGTAATGGAACTCAGGTCCCTCTGGAAGAACAGTGGGTGCTCTAAACTACTGAGCCATCTCTCCCACTCCTCTCCTTTATTCTCAGGCTCATATTCTACCATGTAAGCATTTCTTCCCTGCTAAGAGTTCAGTCTCAGGTGTACTGAATGATTTCACAGCATTGATTTTACATACACCCTAGCAGGAAACCCAGTAACATTCTTTTATGAGAAATAGCATTTATTTAAGCACTTATACAATGTACCAAATCTTTTCATTTTTCATGTGATTCTCACACCATCAAGTCTGTTTTTTGTTTTTATATCTACTTCAATGACATTTATGGGTAGGTCCTTTGTGACCACTATATCATTCTGCCCGTTTTAACACTGGGTACTTTTTACTGATAACTAGAAGCCAGGCAGAGAGGGGCCATATGATGCTTCATTCAGTCAGGGTTCTTGACCAGTCGAATCAGTTTGTCAGGACCCGCTCCATAACTCAAAGTGGGAGACAAGGAAACACTTATCTGTGATCAAAACCCTCTAGATGACTGATGCATACTGGCTTAGTCTTGGTCCTCAGTATAGTCTATAAAGGGGTGGCATTCCCACCACATGGGAATGTTAGTGACAGCAGGACCACTAAATACTGTCTCTGACCTATTCAGACAGTTTGCATTAATAATAGCTACAGGTGGCTCCCAAGCACCCGCAGTTTGTAAATCCTGGACTTAAGACACTGGAATGGGGCTGCCGTTGTGAGCCTGGAGAAGGTGCTCTACCAGTGACTTACCAAAGGTACAATGAGGAATGTGCATGTGCACGTGAGAAGGTGATTTTACAGGTAGGAAAGGGAATAACGACTGACTACTAGCTCCAATATTTTAATTAAAATACTTGAAAATAGTATCTAAGACATTGTAGTAGATGACACCCACTCCAACAGAAACAAAAGAGTCATATCCATATCCACAAGCCTATCCAGACACCTGAAAGATGGCATACCCCTGGGTATTGATGAGCTGAGTTGGTAATATGAATTTGAGGAAACAATTTTGCTTATTCACCTTTGCCAGAATATAAGATTTCAAATAGTTTTAGAACTTTTATGTTCAGATCAGTCCCAAAGCTTTGGAAATACAAGCTCGATCCAAATCTTGCCAGCTAGAAGTTGAGAAACTAAGTAAACGTGAGTTTGTGTACCGGGTAATGCGGGAAGGAGGAGTTTTTACTCACATGAGAGCCATAGCAGAAGAGGTCCATTCCTAATTCCAGCCCCATGCCATAATCACACTCATCATTAGCGAACTGCACAAAAGTCACCATCTCCTGAATGGGAGCAAATGCTTTCAGTCTCTCCTCATCGCTTGCAGCGTCGACAATTGCCTTGCAGATTCTCTTAAGGTCAGCTGAAAAAAATCATGATGTAAAGATATAAACTACAAACTCAGCCATCTTTAACGGTAGATTTTTAGGAAGGCTTTTCTGTATGTCTTCTAACTCAACTGATGCCATCTTACTAAGCTGCCAGGGAAATGTCTGTCATGGTACTTATGTTCTGACCAAGCAGAAGCCTGGACACAGGAGCCATGGCCCCCAGGTTCTCCACAGAGACTGATTGTCTTTGCCTTCTGGGAACAGACAAGACAGATCAGTGAGAGAAATACAGAATTCACATTTAAAATATCCACATTAAAAACAAGAGGGCTGGTGATAGGGCTCCATGGACTAGAGGCACTGGTACACAGGCCTGGCCACCTAAGTTCATTACCAGATCGCATGAGGCAGCATGAGAACCAATTGCCAAGAGTAATCCTGTGCACGTAGGGCATGTGGTGATTTCTTGCTCCCACTCTCCCCTCCCTCTCCCTCACCTCCCCCACTCTGCTCCCCCATTAAAAATAGATGAAAGTAATTTAACCCAATACTCCTAATATAGCACTATTTCAACATATAATCTAAAAATGTTATAAAAATGTTTAATGCTGGTTTAACATAAATTTAAGCAAAGTTTTGTTTTACTTTTAAATAAAATTTTCAACAAATTTAAATAATGCCATTTGTCAGTGGCATTAGCCACATGTGACGTGTTCAGGAACCATTTATTAGACACCTTAGGCAGTGTCAGTTACCCTACAAATACCCTAGAGGACCAAAGCTGTAGCAAACTGGATGAAATATAAATTGTCCCACAACACATCCCAACTTACTGGCTGGATACACCACATAAAAATTAAAGACTGGTAATTCCTAACCCTCATCTGTCCTGAGGAGCAGGCAGCCATGTGGATGAAGCAGGAGTACTTGCTTCTTCCTTGAGGAGAGACTAACTTGGATTCTCTTTAAATTTTATGCCCACAGAAACAAAAATACAAAGGATGCCAATGGGGCGGGGTTCACAGTAAGGAAACAGAGAACATATGACTCTCTTAACAGAGTATTAACTAAACTTTGTGTAACTACCTTTTAAGTATTTCTGTATGCCTGCATGAAGTATTAGGAGTATGAAAACTAAAACCTTACCAAAATTAGTGCTTTGTGACTGCAACCAAATGCAGTCATTATAGGTCAGAGGTGCTAAAACAGGTTAGAAAGAAAGAACCTATGCAGTGGGCTAAAGTCCCTTACATTCTTCACAGCATTCACCTTGCCTGGAGCATTATGTGCTGCCCCACTGAGTACTCTGTATCCTTTTACATCCCAGATATCCATGAAATAACCACCACTGCCTGTTTTGCAGGTGAAAAGGCTTAGTGACACTAAATAGCCTGCACAAGACCAAGCTAGGAAAGCCTGAGTTTGCTCTTAACACCTACCTATTTCCCAGCACAAGAGAAAGCTTTCCCCATGTTTACATACATACATGCACACATTTACGCATGGAACACATTACCATCTGTTTCAGGGAGCTCTCGGTAACCAACATCGTTTTTATCTACTGGAACAACCAAGCCTGCACCATGAAAAGTCTTTGTCACAACCTGCATTCAAGAAACAAAACAAATGACCAAAAAAAAAAAAAAAAAAAGAGACCATGCAAAGAGACCCCAAAGAACAAAAGACCCGCCTCCCCACCTCAACACACATAAACCCTGGATATTGTCAAAACAGAGCATCCAGGGACATTATCTCAGAAAATCTGCATCCTGGGGAGAATACATTGTTTTAAGACCAGAAGTCAAGCATTTGATATAATTAAAAAATAAAACAAACAGATTAAATATCATGCTAGTCATTTACAAGTCTGTCTTGACAAGCCAGAAAACAACTGGAACTCTTACAGGAGGCAAATCAGAATAGCAGTTCTCGCTAGACAGAAAGCATGGAGACTCCGGGTTTGAAAGGAAGAGAGAATAAGAGGGTAGGATCTGTAGAACAACAACAGAATCATCAGTTCTGCCACATTCACACTCCTCTTTTTGAACTGGGAAATTCAGACTTATTAATAAACTCCCACAGAGCAGGATAGTTCTAAATAGTGCTTTTATAGACGAATCACATGGCCAGTGTACTTATCATTTATCTTCAAAGATGAAAACAGGCCCAGCTTTAGGAGCGCACAGTCATAAACCTTCTGAGTAACATTCTTTTAGCATTATCTTTAGATCCTTTTTGTTTGTTTTTGTTTTTTGTTTTTTGTTTTTTTGAGACAGGGTTTCTCTCTGTAGCCTTGGCTGTCCTGGAACTCACTCTGTAGACCAGGCTGGCCTCGAACTCAGAAATCCACCTGCCTCTGCCTCCCAAGTGCTGGGATTAAAGGCGTGTGTCACTACTGCCCGGCTACTTTACTTCTACTTTTCATTTAATTTTATTTTTTTTAACATTATCTCAGGCTGGCTTTAATTTTTTTTCAACTTATTCATTTTATGTATATGGGTGTTTTCCTTGCATGTGTGTCTGTATAACACTTGCATGTCTGGTGCCTGGGGAGGCCAGAAAGGGCAAAAGATCTGCTGGGCCTAGTTACAGATGATGTTGAACCTCCATGGGGGTCCTGGGAATCACACCTTGATCCTCTGGAAGAGCAGCCAGTGTTCTTAACATCTCTCCATCCCCATGGCTGGAATTCTTGATTCTCCTGCCTCAGTACTGGGGTTACAAATATGTACCGACATACTGGGTCTTGGTATTTTCTAGTAAAATATCTTTAGTATTCCACTTATGTGCTGTAGTGAAAGCTTCCAAGACAGAAGAAAAATACAATCCAAAAGTAACCTCTGCTTTTAAAGTCTTCACCTAGTCAGGTATGTTTAGGTCACTCCCACACTCTCCCTTAGCCCTCTCTCCCTTCTTTCATCAGCCTTTGCTTAAGCTACCCCAGAGGGCAGAATGTTCAGACAGGCTAGCCCAGAGGGCAGAATGT
>JADRCD010171839.1:0-10753 GCA_019843815.1 Montemys delectorum
TTTTATCAAAATTGCAAATCACAAACCTCCAATGATTTAAATTTTCAAAATATTTATTTTTACAAAAACAAAAAACAAAAACAAAAACAAACAAACAAACAAAAAACCAGCAATGCTACCTTTTTTAATTTATTGACTTTTATGTGCATGGGTATTTTGCCTTCTTTTATGCCTGTGTTTCATGTGAATGCACAGCATTGGGAGGCCAGCAAGGGTTGTTGCATTTCCTAGAGCTAGAGTTCCAAGCGGCTGTAAACTGCCTAATAGGTGTTCAGAATCCAACTCATGTACCCTGCAAGAGCAGTAGGCATTCTTAACTGCTGAGCCATCTCCAGTCCTAAGTTCCCTACATATCTTTAATTACAACTGTCATTTTTGAAGATAAACGGATTACTACAACAAAATAACATCCACAAAAGGGGATGACATGCCATTGACAAACACTAGAGATAAAGGCATGGTTGAAAAATCAATTACAAATCCCTCTTAGAAAATTTAACCAGAAAAACAAAATAGACAATCATAAATTATAGCATTAGAAAGAACAAATTTCTAATACTTTGATAGCTGATAGAGCTGGTGAAAATGGAAAGAATGAAGCAGGTATATTTGTGACACAATTAACTTTAATGTCTTAATATCCTATGGTAATATATTGATAAATGGTTCATTCTCATCTAAATAAATCATTCATGAGTTTCTGGGAGACACCCTGTAAGGCTCAGAATCATTTAAAAATTAAATGAGGAATCGGCCCACTCGCATTTGACATAGAAGTGAGTAAAAAATGTAAAACAGATGTCCCAGTCTCTGTGAGTCCATGCAGACATCAGCCTGTCCCAGTTTCTATGAGTCCATGCGGACATCAGTCTATCCCAGTCTCTGTGAATCCATGTGGACATCAGCCTATCCCAGTCTCTGTGAGTCCATGAGGACATCAGCCTTTCCCAGTCTCTGTGAGTCCATGTGGACATCAGCCTTTCCCAGTCTCTGTGACTCCATGCGGACATCAGCCTATCCTAGTCTCTGAGTCCATGGGGACATCAGCCTATGCTAGTCTCTGTGAGTCCATGCGGACATAAGCCTGTCCCAGTCTCCATGAGTCCATGTGGACATCAGCCCTGCTCTTACAGCCTTTCTACTTCATCGTTCACATAGATCCCTGAGCCTTGAGGGGAAGGGTTGGATACATGCATTTAATTCAAGGCTGAATGATCCAAGGTTGTTCACTCTCTGTACATTGTCCAGTCCTACCTCTAACAAAGAAGTTATTTGCAACTGCTTTTTGCTGGGAGAGGGGGTTAAAAAATATCAATTCTCGCCAAAGGAGTGTCACGAAGTCTATTAGCCACCCTCAAGTCAGGGCCCCATGCTCAGGTGGTTGTACAACACCAATTTTTTGTATGTTGTTGTTATTGTTGTGGCTTCGTGTTTCTGTTTGTTCATTGGTTGATTTGGAGAGAGAAAATACAAGAAGTTGGTGTCTTAGGGTTTTACCAATATGAAGAGACACCACGACCAAAGCAAGTCTTATAAAAAGATAACATTTAATTGGGGCTGGCTTACAGGTTCAGAGGTTCAGTCCAATATCATCAAGGTAGGAAGCATGGGCAGTGTTCAGGCAGAAATGGTGCTGGAGGAGTCAAGAGTTCTACATCTTGATCTAAAGGCAGCCTGGAGAATTCTGGTGTCCTCAGCCAGCTGGGAAAAAGCTCTCTAAGCCCAATGACACACTTCCTCCAACAAGGCCCCACATACTCCAACAAGGCCACAGCTCTTGAGGGTGCTACTCCCTGGGCCAAGCAGATACAAACCATCACAGGTAGCTAGAGAGGGGGAAGTACCTGAGGGGAGATGGGGGAAAAGCAGCATCGAAATACATTGTATAGCTTTTTTAGTAAAATTTAAAAATGAATTCAAAAAGGAAAAATGGAAAAGCAAGATTTCTTTTAATACTATATTCTTTTAACTAAGTATTTGGTAATTTTTTTAAATCTAATTGCATTCATCTGAGGATTGTATTTAAAAGGAATAGTGTGTTACACTGTAGTCTCTGATGTCAATCTCTGTACCTATAACCTTTTCTTCCAACTCCCTATGTTCCCATTATGCCAGCTGGCAAAGACTACACAAACAACCCAGGCGATAAGTGAAAGAATGGAAGCTGGAAAAGGGACAGGTTGCCTTGGTAAGAACTGGATGAACTACTTACAGACTTTGTTTTTTTTAATTTGAAAGACTCATGTTATTTTATTTCTTTTGTGAGTTGATATTTAGAATATCATATATAAGAAATAAATACATAATAGACACACTGGGAAGATAGAGAAAAGAACAAACTGTATTAGCATGTGATATCTGTTTTACTTCTTGTTATATCTGAGGTTCTCAAAGTCAGACAGAGACATGTGATGTCTATGATGTAATCTTCACAGAATATGGACATCAAGGATTTTTTTTTATGTTTCTGTCTTCATAATCAATTTGTTAATGAAACAACTCATTGCTTGCATTTCCTTCAGCAAGGATCTTTGTTTGCCCTTCTTTGATTTATACATGACACTCTGGTAATGCTTGCTCCAGAATTAATAGTTACTTGAAAACAATTTTGGGTTGTTTGATAAATAAAAATATCATACTTTTTAAATTTTACTTTAATAGAAATTTGGGCTGGCCTGGATTTTCTCCTGTGCACAGCGATGGAGACTTAGCTGTCTACTTCTGGCCACACTACAGTTCTAGATAATGTGCAGACCCACCTTAGTTCCAACCTCTTAGGTAATTATATGGGAAAAAAAACCCATTTCCAACAGGAGGAGACAGCATATGTCTCAACCCTAGCATCTAGGAACCTTTTATTGACTTATTTCTTGGTTTTGTTTGTTTGTTCGTTTAGTTATTTGTTTGTTTGGGGGATTGGTTTTGTTCATTATTTGTTTGTTTTTCGAGGTTTTGTTTGAAACAGGCTTTTTCTCTATGTAACCTTGGCTATCCTGGAACTTGCTTTGTTGACCTGGCTGACCTCAAACTCTGCTATCCTTCAACCTCTGCCTATCTGTCTTTGTTTCTGCCTCTACCTCTGCCTGGATTAATGTCCCATGTCACCACTGCCCAGCTTTTTTTGTTTTTAATTTATTATTCTCTCATACAATACATCTAGACTGAAGCCTCCCTTCCCCCTCATCCCAGAGCCCTGCCATCTCCCCTCTTCCCCAGATCCACTGCTCCTCCAATTCTCTTCAGAAATGAGCAGGTCTCCCAGTGACATCAATCAAACACAGCATAAGAAGATGCAATGAGACTAGGCATAAGCCCTCATATTGAAGGTGGGTGAGTGGGCAAAAGAGTCAGAAAGCCACCAGATCCCCCTAATTGGAGTCCCACAAAAACACCAAGCTATTTAACCATAATATACATGCAGATTCTTATGATTGCCTCAGTCTTTGTGAGCCCCTATGAGCCCTGCTTAGTTGATTCTGTGGACCCTGTTCTCATGGTATCCTTGACTACTTTGGCTCATACAAACCCCCTCCCTCTGTTCTGCATGGTTCCTTCAGGTCCACCTAATTAGAATAAAAATAACTTTTATGCACCAGATGGAGTTGTCATTAAGGAGGCTTACTGCAGAATAAGCTCACCTTTCCTAATTTTTTCTGAACTCTGGCTGGTAGGTTAAGTTCAGCTATTCTATCTCAAACTCCTCTCCAAGCTGACTGATACAATCTGAATTCTAGCTTCTCACCAGCTCTGCTTGGCCTAATACTAACTTTGGCTATATATATATAAACTTTTTTATTAGATATTTTCCTTTTTCTTTTTTCTTTTTGCTTTTTTTATTAAATATTTTCTTTATTTACATTTCAAATGTTATCACCTTTCCTGGTTTCCCATGAGAAAACTTCCTATTCCCTCCCCCTCCCTCTGTTCACCAATCCACCCATTCCCACTTCCTGACCCCTGCATTCTCCTACACTGGAGCATCGAGCCTTCACAGGGCCAAGGGCCTCTCCTCCTATTGGTGACTGACAAGATCATCTTCTGCTACATATGCACCTGGAGCCATTATTCCCTCCATGTGTACTCTTTGGTTGGTGGTTTAGTCCCTGGGAGTTCTGAGGGTACTGGTTGGTTAATATTGTTGTTCCCCCTACGAGACAGCAAACCCCTTCAGCTCCTTGGATCCTTTCTCTAGTTCCTCCATTGGGGACCCTGTGCTCATTCCAATGGTTGGCTGAGAGCATCCACCTCTGTATTTGTCAGGCATTGGCAGAGCCTCTCAGGAGACAGCTATATCAGGCTCCTGTCAGCAAGCACTTGTTGGCATCCACAATAGTATCTGGGTTTGGTCACTGTATATGGGATGACTCCCCAGGTGGAGCAGTCTCTGGATGGCCTTTCCTTCAGTCTCTGCTCCACACTTTGTTTCTGTAACTCCTTCCATGGGTATTTTGTTCCCCCCTCTAAGAAGGACCAAAGTATCCACACTTTGGTCTTTCCTCTTGAGCTTCATGTGGTCTGTCTCCTTCTTATTCTGTAGTTTTAACTGCCTTTGCTGACCTGCACTGCATGAATGTTCTCTGACTCACTGTCAAATTTTTCTTGATTTTTCCCTTTGACCTCAATTAGACGTCACTTTCAAACATAGGTACTTCCTTCTACCAACTCTTTACCTTCATTGTCAGGGATTAGTTGTATGTCTGTATTCTACTCAAAGAGATTAAAGGTGTGTGGCCTATCTGCATTCCAGGTGGATCACACAGATTTAGAAGGCCTTTGGATGTGATCCATTGCCAGAGCAGCCATGTTGCTAGATTAAAATTCTTCTGCAGTTTGGCTGCAGATTTCTACATCTCCTCCCATCAAGTACTATAAAAGCTTCTCTGGTAATAATTCATCTAGGTACCAAGCCTATGAGTATAGCAGAATATCACTAAAACTTGTTTCTTTGACAGGGGCTTAAGTTTTGTTGTTTGTTTGTTTCTTGTTTTTGTATTTGTTTTTGTCTTTGATTTTCAGTCACATTTGGTTCTACCATTGGTCTCTGAGCCATACTACTTCAGGATCCTGGTCATTCAGGCAGTGTCAGGCATGAGTTTCCTCTTGTTAGTTGGGCCTCAGGTTAGACCAGGCATTGGTTGGTCACTCTCACAAGATCTGAGCCACTATTGTCCCAGTTCATCTTGCAGACAGGACAGGATGTGAGTCTAGGTTTTGTGGCTGAGTTGGTATCCCAATCCCAAATCTGGGAACCTATACTGATTATAGAAGATGGACAGTTCAGGCTCCATATCCTCCATTACAAGGAGTCCTTCCTCACCCTCATAGGTTCCAGGAAATATTCACTGCACTAGATTTTCATCCAGCCCCCTAAGTGCCCCCCTTGCTCTTCCTCTGTCCCTATCTCCCAAACCTGATCCCTCCTATTCCCATCCCTCCTCTTCCCTTGTCCACTAACACAATCTAGTCTATTCATCCCATGATTTTCTTTGTTCTTCCCAGTATAGAATCAGTTGGTCTTGATACCCGATTAATCAAATCACACAGACAAAATTAAAACAAATAAAATCAAGATGTTCAATTGAAATTCTCAACTTTTCCATCATTTCACAACCTTAAAGAGCAATGAATTTAAGCAGTCTTGAGTAAGATTAAAAGAAAGTTTAAAAAAAGGTTTTTCAAGCCTTTTAAATTGGGGTTATTTTTTAAAAATTATGATTTAAAATTTGATAGTTAGATATCTTTAAAGTTTAACAACATAAAACTCCAATTCCAACAAATATATGGTATAATATGCTGAATATGAATTTTCCTCATTTATCTGTTTCTGCCTCTTGAGCATGTTTGGACTTTCTGACTGTGCCTCTGCAGTAGCCTCCTGTACTGCTAAACTGGACAAATACTGTTCTTGCAGCACCAACTTATAGTTGTATCTGGTGCAGGTTTACATGGCAGTCATTGGTCTCATATTTCCTGGAGTTTATATGGTAGTTTTCATACTCTCATATCTAAGGAGAGATCAGTGCTGGTATTTTTTGGCAACAAACTGAAACCCCCTAAGGGCTTATAGTGGCCAAAATAAGTACTATTATAAGTATCTTACAAATATCATCACTTTTTCCCTCAAAATAATATTTAAATTACCACAGAAAAAGTGAGAATATTTACATTCTCACAAAGATGTACTTGTTGTAGGGGCAAATTTGTCTTTCTGTTGTCCTCTTTCTTACCCATTTAATGTTACCCACGTTATATGTTATATTTATTATATTTTCTCGCTGCTGTCTAGATAACGGAAAGAAACCACTTATGGAGGAAGTAATTTTTGGCTCATGTCCTGGGATGGAGAAGTCAACCCTGGATGCTTGTTTCCATGGCTACAGGAACATGACACTGCTCATTTAGCTCTCAGCAGATTAGGAAACAGAAAAGTTGGGCCAGAACTTGGGCCTAGATAAAATCTTTAAAGTGATCTATTTTTATGATATGACTCCAGGTCTTAAAAGTTCCACAGCCTCCCAAAACAGCGCCACTGTCTGCAACCCATGTATTCAAACACAAGAATCAACAGGGAAACCGCTACACACCACCCGTAGCAGACACCTTCTGCCAGGTTTGATGCTTTAACAAGGCCCTCAGCAAGAATCCTCTCTTGACCGTATGCTTCCTAGCCTCTAGAACTATGCAGTGAGTCTATTTCTGAAAGCTTTAAATTCCCCAGGCCGTGGAATTTTATTATAGCACCAATTAATGAACTAAGTTATACACAAACTACCTATAAGAAATGCTTCCAAAGACCAAGTAACACCATGGAGAATCTACTGAAAGAAGCCAGGAAAAGGGTATCTCACTATATAGATAATACAAACAAGCATATTTTAGAAAAATATAACAAATTTTAGAGCAGAAACTAAGGATATGCATTTCTTAACAATCAGGAAATGATCTGTAAAATGCACTGGGTAATCCATTACTATGTAAATATCACAGGATGAATAAATGCAAATTCAACTATCTATTACATTATTATGTGATACAGTCTAAAGGGACCTATGTCATGAATTAATCCCTTCATTTAAGAAAATGCCAATGAACCAAAAAAAAAAAAAAAATAGAAAAAAAGAAAAGAAAAGGGCCAGGTGTGGTGGTGCACGCCTTTAATCCCAGCATTTGGGAGGCAGAGGCAGGCGGATTTCTGAGTTCGAGGCCAGCCTGGTCTACAGAGTGAGCTCCAGGACAGCCAGGGCTGTATAGAGAAACCCTGTCTCGAAAAACCAAAAAAAAAAAAAAAAAAAAATGCTAATGTATAAGGGATGTGACTGTCTCACCTGGGGATTCATCCCATATACAGTCACCAAACCCAGACACTACTGTAGATGCCAAGAAATGCATGCTGACAGGAGCCTGATATACCTGTCTCCTGAGAGGCTCAGTCAGAGCCTGACAAACACAGAGGCAGATGCTTGAAGCCAACCATTGGACTGAGCACGGGGACCCCAAAGGAGGAGTTAGAGAAAGGACTCAAGGAGCTGAAGGGGTTTGCAACACCGTAGAAGAACAACAATATCAACCAACCAGACACCTCCAGAGCTACCAGGGAATAAGCCACCAACTAAGGAGTACACATGGAAGGACCCATGGGCCCAGTCACATATGTAGCAGAGGATGGCCTTGTTAGGTATCAGTGGAAGGTGAGGCCCTAGGTCTTGTGAAGGCTGGATGCCCCAGTGTAGGGAATAAGAGAGTGGGGAGGGGGGTGGGAGAACACCTTTATAGAAACAGAGGAAGGAGGTGGGATAAGAGGTTCCCACGGGGGATTGGGGAACCAGGAAGGGGGTAACATTTTAAATGTAAATAAAGAAAATATCCAATTAAAGAAAATCCCAGATTCCAATAAATAAATAAATAAATAAATAAATAAATAAATGGAAAAGAAAAGCGAAGAGAAGAAAGAAAAGCAAGGAAAAGAAAGAAAATTCTACTGTGTATCACACAGCCAAATAGACACAGGAGCATCTTATGAGGAAACTGACCTAGAAAACCAAAGTTACACAAGTGCTAAGAGAAAAAAATATCTAAATCTATGTAGCTTGTTCTTGCTGCATCCTGTCAGCAAAACTACATGAGAATCCATAGCCATGGAGGTCCCCTTTAACTCCATCCTTTGCATAGCTATCCCCATGTCCTGTACCTTAAAAATAAATCTATGTCAAGGTCCAGAGCCTGCAGGTTACATAGCTAAGTCATCATACAGAAAAGATGGCTATGTAAGATTTTGAATGTTTTCATCTTATATTAACTTTTAAAAGTTAATATAAGTGTCATTCTCTCAAAACATCAAGCTTTCAAAAGATCTTTAAAGTCAGGGTAAGCAGAAAAGATGGCTGCAAACTTCTCAAAGGTCAGTTGTGATGGCATAACTTAGAATATTTGGCATCATCAGCCAATCATTCACTGGGTGATGTTCCATTCTGCAGGCAGAGTAGTGATCCAAACTAAAGTGAGGTCTTCTTATCAAGTACAAGGACCCATTCTTCATGGCTCTTGCTTCCTACTGTTTAAGCTAGGGAGAGGACTGCGTATTTTCTTGCTCATTTTAGAAGTAAGCATAGCGTTCATTAGGCTAAATGTGCTCCACCTCAGCAAAGCTATCATTTAGAAATCCAACTCAGGTGTATACACAAATAGCTCTTTCCCACAGCTTTATAAATTTTAATAACTGCAATTAGGAAAATGGAATGCTTATGATGCAAACTTATACAATAAGGCCATTAACTTTTTATGTGGCAAAGTTTAAAATACTGCAATTACAATCATATAAATATTGGTGAAATATCCCAGAGCATTTATAGTGGCAAACAGCATGGACTACATCATAACAATGCATTTCCTTCTTCGTGCTTATTTATGTTGCTATTTTTTCCCACAGTTAGTTTTAGCAATTTCACATTTATTTGAAATATAATGCTAAAAGAGAATAAAATCCAATTCAGTATTATTTTAATTTAACAGGGCAAGTTTTGAGCCTAAAAATGGTTTGATGATATAATTAAATAATTGGTTATATTTATTTTCCTTCTCAAGTACATTGGATAAACATGCCTTCTTTATGAAATATGATTATGTTTATAGACTACACTATGCACTATACAGTGACAAAACTGGCCAGGGTGTTTTGAAAAGGAAGGATAATGTGATAATATGTTGTATTCTTTCTGATCAGAAAACTAGTCTCAGGTCTGCCAGCATAAGCCTGGCATGCCTTGGTCTAGGTCTGTGTGAAAGCTGGGTTTTTCCCTTCTGTTTGCTGCCACATTTCTTACACTTAGCCTACTATCTATACAATGGATGTTTATCAAAATTATTCACTATAATGTCCACCTATTCAATGTAAAGCATGTCAATGCAATTCTCAGTTCATAGCAGAACCCAGCAACTCACCCTTTACAAATTGGTGTTTGACTCTGGGCAGACAGAACAGACCCAAACTAAACCCAGGGCTTTCCATTAACTTCAAGCACCCATGCCTTGTGCCTCTTACTTCCAAGTGCACAACCTTAGGAAAACAACTTAACATTATATGCTTTTTCCTTCATTTTAAAAATTATCATGGAGGCACCTAATTTTGAGGGTTACTACATTAATTAGATTAATGTCAGCATAGCTAACCTCTAGCTCACTTGAATATATCTGAAATCAAATTGAGTTCAACCAGGATTGTAGACCTTGCTGAAACATATAATCTTTTCGTGACTTTGATTTAAGTTTTGAGAGACTATTCTTATATCTCTATTTTTAACCCAGAAAGATTTTGTAACTTCTTGCTTTTGTTTGTTTTGTTTTGATTTGATTTGATTTTCAGTACTTTATTTTGGTGATTTCATCATATAGACATGCTCTGAAGTTGTTAAACTTTCTCCAATTAATCATATTCTTTCAGCAGAAGCCATTACAAAGACTGTAAAATGAAATCGATTTTTAATGTCTAAAAGTGTTGAATGTTAAAACTAAGGTCCTCCAGAACATGTAGTTTTCTTTGTAAAGCAGAATTTTAAATAGCAAGCCATCTGTTCCTTCCTGTTCTAATTATAGGACTGAACATAAATTTTAATGGGCATCTTCATTTGTACCACCTATCAAGAAAAAGCAAAAAATATAGATTACCGAATTGGTTTTTATAATATCTTTAGTATTATCAAAATGAGGAATGTTTCATAAAATCCTAATGTTTAAACAGAAACTTTATTTTTTTTTTTTTATTTTTTTTTTTATTTTTTTTTTTTAGATAATTTCTTTTTTTATATGTAAATTTTCCCTTTCCCAGGTTCCCCTCCAAAAAACAAACAAACAAACAAACAAAAACAACAAGAACAAACTTCTTTTGCTTCCCCCCTCCCCATGCCTGCCACCCCACCCTCTCCCACTTATTGGCCCTGGCATTCCCCTACACTGGGGCACAGAACCTTCACAGGGCCTAGGTCCTTTCCTCCTACTGATGATCGAATTTGCAATCCTCTACTATACACATGCTGCCAGAACATTCAGTCCCACCCTGTATAGTCCTTGATTGGTGGTTGGGTCCCTGGGAGCTCTGAGGGTACTAGTTAGTAATTGTTGTTTGTCCTAAGGGGCTGCAAACCCTTCAGCTCCATAGAACCTTTCTCTAACTCCTTCATTGAGGACAGTGTACTCAGTTCAATGAATGGCTGTGAGCCTCTACCTCTGTATTAGTCAGGTATTGTAAGAACCTCTCAGG